>JASANE010012923.1:0-18478 GCA_030248225.1 Trileptium ribeirensis
TTTTAAATGTTGACCATTATCGTGTGGTCAGGATTTTCGTAAAAGTTGACCATTGCTATGTGGTCAAGATTATGGGTTTTCGATAAAAGTTGGCCATTAGGCTGTGGTCAGGATTATCCACCTCGTAACGATCCGTAAGGATCTGTTACATATACACAATGATCAACTTCCAAAAACAGCCAAACAAAAAAGATTACCACAGCATATTACCCTGTGAAATTTAAGTAGGGCACAATTTCTGTAAGAATGTTTATCTTCACCCGACAGGAGTTTGCTAGAAAAACAAAGCTAGGTCGATGCTAGTAGCAACTTACCTATTCAGAAATATGTGGTGCATGTTAAACTTGAACAGGTCCAACTTGATATACTTATTAGATTATGTATTATTGAAGCACTTAGCTGTAAGGTTGGCTAATATAAATTGCGTGAAGCACCAGCCAGTGCGCTTGTAAACTTTGTAGTCGGTCTACATTGGAGTAAACTAACATATTTGCCAATCAGTTAGATAATGTGTTTTTGGGAACGAACCGTATGCATTGAAACTGAACGCTAGTCTGAATAATATCTTTGGCCAACGATCAGAAAATTAAGGTATATATACTTTTCTTTTAGAACCATTTAAAACAATAATTTCAAGTATCGTACGAAATAACATGTAACGAACGTAGGTATCTAGTAAAGGAAGGCGATTGGTGATCTACTCTACGCACGCTCCAGGTGTTACAAGAACAACAAGTTTTGATACAGTTTACGCAAGCCTGTACAGCGGAAATAATTTTTCCGCTGGGACTCCAAAAAACGACATCTTGATCGATAAATATTTCGGCTTCCTCAGCCTCTTCAAAGTTCCTTAGAGACAATAACGTCATCGCAATACATTATGTTTAGTGTAAGATATAACTTAATACATTTTAAATCCACAGTGCCTTCATTTCGTCCTTCATCTGTTTACTATATATATAAGTTTCGAAGACCAGGTTCCGGTTCTGGTTATTCCTGCCAGTACGCAATACGTAACCAAACAACTGAAGAGACACTATATTCTGGAAATCGGGTTCACTGACCCTAAACCCCTTAAAACCATGCAAAGCGTGAAATATGTACCGTGGACATTGGATAACCAAATCATTGTGTACAGCCTTAAAATACCTATATACAATGGAAACACGCTGCATTTAAGAAATCGGAAACCTGTTTTAGCCATTTTCGCACGGAACATAGGTTGGGAGCTGTTCGCGATCAACTAAAGGGCACATCCTTTTCACGTTTGGTATCGAATAAAAATATTTACCGAAATCCATCCATCCGAACATGAGTTATGGTTGAAAGAAATAGACAAAAAGAAATCTTCAATTCAAGACTATAGTGAGCGGTTGGATGATGCTGTCTAGTGCACGGCAGTAAAGAGAGTTGCAATAGTCAACACGTGAGATGATAAACGCCCTGGCCAGAGTAGCAGTGGTTGCCTGGTCGAGTTGCTGTCGTATTCCGCGAATTTCAGCCAGCTACCATGCTGAAGTACTGCTAATGCTAAGAACATGCTGTTTTAGTGTTACTTTATCTTCGATGTTTATACCAAGAAACAGAAAAGTAGAGCGCTCGATTATATTGTCATCGCTGACAATACTTTCAATGTTGATATAAGTGGCGTTGGTACTAAGTATCATAAATTCGGATTTTCTTGTGTTAACCTTGAGCATATTGCTTCGAAGCCAAAGAATTGCTGCTGCAACTGTGTCCTGTAATGTTTGAAGCTGTTCTACATGAGTAGAAACGGCGCAGTCACTATAGATAACAATGTCGTCAGCATACATGGCGCAACGGCAGCCTTTTTTAGCAATTATATATGCCAAGGGGGCTGTGTACATCTTAAAAAGTATGGGTCCAAGAACGCTGCTTGGGGTATACCAAACAGTGTATTGCTATGGTTGGAGGAAGAACCGTTAAAGGCAACGTACTGCAGACGATAAGAAAGATAATTCTTGAACCATGATAGACAACCTCTAAAATGGGAAAGTATGAATGTAGGCGAGATAGCAAAATGTCGTGATCAATGGTATCGAAGGCGGCCGATAGATCGAGCGCAACTGCTGCCGTCGAACGTCCAAGAGATTTCACGTATTTGAGCAATTCGGACGGTAACCGGATTGCACAGACGGTAATAAGTCATGTAGGAACAGGTGCTGCCGCAAGCGCAGGGCGGCCAGTTGTTCGATTAGTTTTGATAAAATGGACATGTTGGAAATAGGACGATAATTCCCAAGGTTGATGGTATTGAGCGATGGTTTTTTCAGCAGTGGTTTTAGAACTGATACTTTTTCACTGGCTGGCATGACATGCCTTACGAGAGATACATTTATTATTAATGTGAAAACAATAACTAAGGTCTCTGCGCAATTCTTCACAATGGACATAGGAATGGGATCAAGAATGCACTGTTTGGTTGGTCGGCCGCGTACAATGGATAGGACCTCAACCTCAGTAGCAGGTTCGAACACATTGAATATAGAGAAGGGAATGGCGTGGATGTCGAAGCCAAAACGTGCTCTCTGTTGCATTGTTTAGATATAAATGTTTGACGTTTAACATATCTTTTACTAGTTCAACATCTTAAACTAGTGCTAATTTTCTGATACTTTAGATAGAATTGGGTTTGAGGTAAGCTCGAAGAGTATCCATAAAATTAATCGTACGAATTTTTCTCCCTCGAGTTTAAAGTGGCTGGTCTATTATATAGTTATTTAGCATCAAGTGCAAGTTATTTAACTTGAATCCTTTATAATAACAATTGGAAAAGTTTTCTCGTCAACATGGTAAAATTGTGTCACATTTTACGTGTTAGTAGAAATCAACTAATTTTGTATGTGGCACATATTAAAAGCTAAGGCTACAGTTGTATACTGCCTGCATCTTTAGTGCGAGATAGCATCGTTTGAGCAGCGACCGAGCATAAAATTTTGAAATTAATTTTTTGACCAGATTCTCAGCTAGAATAAAGGATCCTTAGAGTTAGTGGCGGCTACTTACGACGGCTATTACATTTTCCAACATAACCATCGCTAAACATTTACCATTTAATTAATGTCATTCATAACTCATTCCCGGATGGATGGACTTTGATAAAATTTTTTTCGATTTAACCATAACACCATTTAATTAATTTTATATTATAATCAGTCTTCAGATGGTCCCTTTTGGCGGTCATGACTATTAGTGAACATAATATGTCACTGGATGTTAAATCGAGCAAGCTAGAACCAGACGATTTGAATTAAAAATCTGCCATTAAATCTGCATCGCAGGCAAGCAATCCTGGCATTTCTGGAAGTACCCGGAGCAGGACCTTGCAAAATAAAACAACCTGACCCGGAATTTTTTAAAACGAATACCCGGAGCCAGAATTCTTCTTCAGAAATACCCCGAGTTAGGAACATTTAGGAACTCATAATGAGCAAGCACGTATATAGAGGGCAAATTGCTCTAGTAAATGAGGCCATATAGCTCAAGCGGTTGCGGAGATATTGTCGTTTTAATATATTTTGGGTCCCGTGGGCCCATTCAAAAACCCGATCTGATTCAGCGGTGTAGCGCAAATAATTAAAATAGCTACAATTTTGTAGCAAGCTGTACAGAATTTGAATAAATTTCTCTACGAAAGGTGACCAAAGGCGGTTGCTCAAATATGGTCGTTTTCGTGTATTTTGGGAACTTACAGTTGGCAAATTCAAAGATCATTTTTGGCCGAAACGTGCAGTGTAGTGCAGTGCATATAGATTAAGAGTCGAACGCGCCCATCATTGGTGAGACAATTCTATCTTGTGTTCGTGCATAATGTCGTTAACAAGCTACTGATGATGGATCAAGGAAGGTAGATGATGTAACGCTGGCAGTATGTCGCATAGGCGCATTCGCCTATTAATTTATGTACGGTGTTTAACTAACAACAATGGCAGCGCGTTTTTATAGCTACATAGAGGATGAATTGTTGTACAAAGTAAGACCACAGACATCCACATAGCTCGATCGGTTGCGATTTGATCTTTTTCGCTTATTTAGAATTTCATGGCCCAATTTAAAACCCCCCTTTAACCCAAATCGTACATCCTAAAAGAGCCGCATAGCGAAGCGGTATAGCGCTTTATAAAATAAGCAGAATTAAACTGAGATAACGACACCAGTGTTTGAGATGAAATAAATTACGTGGTTTTTCAGGCCCTTCGTGACCCTACTCGAGTCCCCTCTGTCCAATTTTTCGGGAGTAAGATGTTGGGATCGGGCTTCACACCTAAATAAAGGACAAATAGAGATTTCAAGCTTGCAAATGAACTGTAGCCGAATCAATTGGCCTAGCCAAAGTTGAATTATTCATGTTAATCGAAAACTCAATAACAGACATTGTCAAATTTCAACACTATACGGCTAGTAAGACTTGTTCAATTTCAGTCACTACGCTAAGAATTAAAAATCAATTTTTATCGACAGAAATTGTTGTTTATGATCAATTTTGATGATAGTTAGGGGTGGCAGAACAAAACTTGGGGGAGACAGAAGTGGGAAACTATCCCCGCTAAAATTCAGACAAATAACGCGCAAATCAACCGCTTCTATGATTTGTTGCAACTCTCAATCAATCAATGACTGGTGGTCTGTGACTACCCAAGTTCCTGTTGTTTTCCCATGTTTAACTGAACCCGTATTAAGGGTTCACTATGTAAATATATTCCTAAATCATATAAATACTCACTTTGTGTTCTAGAGTTGTCATATTTATGTGTTAAATGATCTTACAGAAAGCATTGCTACTTACGTTAACATCATTCTATTTTATGAATTAGCTATTTAATAACTAAGCAGTTTTGATGTCAAAAATTTCACATTAAGTATGCTGGTGCCATTGTTTTGTTAAATGCAATATTATGTAGTACAGTCATTCATATCGTGCACGAATCATTTCCTATCGATGTCAATATTTCTGTTAAATAAATGCAGTATTTCATATTTACTCGTTGGATTTTATTTGATTTTAAATTGCTGGCTTGCTATCCAAGATAACAATGGCCACTGTGGACGACATAATCTGAACGCGAGCTGAGATTTTTAACAACATTAGTGCTGCTACAATAGCCATCTTCGTTCAGCTGTTAATCCTGGAGTTGCGTGGAAATATATTGAATATTTTGTCTTAACAGCGTTTAGTGAGGTTCAATAGAACTTAGAATTGTGTCTTTAACGACATAGTTACACAAGAGCCGTGTATAAATCAGTTTAACTTGATGAGTTGTGTTAGTTCTCTTATATTGTTCCCATCGTTGAGGGTTGTTTCTACTGCAACATATTTATCGCTACATATGTGTTAGTAGTAAACAAATAAAACAGTGCCATTTGTATTTACTGAGCCGTTTGGGAAAACTAAATATATCATTTCCTTTGGTTTCAATGTACACATTTGAAATTTCTTTTTAATACGGATTGTCATCTGAAACCTATTTCATTGTTGCAGTTCTATTTCTTTAGAAGTGAGCAGTCATCTAAGGATCAACCGCTGACAAAGGTGCAAAGACATCCAAATCAAGTTAGGATATTTTATTATATATGCTACTGGTTGGGAATTGTTTTGACATTTTTAATTATATTTAGCAGCCTTGTGCATTGCCATATTAATGGCTGATATGGTATATGAATCGTTAGTTCTGTTACCGTGAATAGACTTTCGGCTTCACAATTCCGATTGTTGATTTGATAGTATATATTCGACTTCAGACCAAATCGTGTTCTCATATCAAAAGTGTACGACTGCTTTCGATGACGAAATGTCATGCTCTATTGCTTTTTAGACCGTACCAATGGTACTATATCATTTTCTAAGACATAGACTATCAGAATTCGGCATACAAGATGTATGACTTTATGGTTACGTTACAACATACGTTCTAGCGGTGTGAATCGCGTTGTGAAGTTGCGCGTGGCAGCGTACTGGGCCCATCGCATTTTGGCGTTTATTAACTATTTATTGTCAGCTGTGATGGAGGTTTGTATTCCAATAGTACCCTTTCATTTCTGGATGGCGATATAAGCTTTGGTTGTTTTACAGATACCGCCGTGGCAACGGTTACCTGTATTTCTGCCATACGGTTAGCTGAAAACTGGGTCGTGTTATGGGGTATGACGTTCCTTCTACGTGCATCCAGTGCCCCCAAGTAATCGTTGTGCCTATTGGTCAGGGGTAATCTTAATTCGGGTTCCGGTTCCGGCAAATTTTTGCAGCAATCGATGTTACGGTTTCATGTCCTTTGGATATCTGTGTAGTAGGGAATAACCGGAACCAGCAACTGGAACCGTCGATTTAAATCGGAACCTGGTCTTCGAAAGTTACATTTAGTCCAACAGATGAAGGACGGAATGAAGACACTGTGAACTTAATAGTATTAAAATAAGTTTTGCATTATACTTAATGTAATGCGACGACTTGTCTCTATGGGACTTTGAAGAGGCTGAGGAACTACAATATTTATTTATCGATGAAGATGTCTTCTGGGACCCCCAGAAGAAAAATGCTTTCCTCTGTACAGGCTTGCGTAAATTGAATGTTCTTGTAACGCATGGAGCGTAGACGGGTCAATTTTGCTCCGTCCCCAGTCGTCTCCAATTACTAGACATACGTTTGTTATATGTTATTCCGTAGGAAACTTGAAATTATTGGTTTATATGGTTCTAAAAGAAAATAAAAAGGTATACTATAATTTTCTGATTATTCGTCTCAGACATTGTACAGGCTAGCGTTGGGCAACCAGTGCGCATCAGTTAAATGATGATGATGATTTTCTGACCAGAACGCTGTAAATGAGACAAACTGTGGTACTGCTTGCATCAGTTTCAACACATGCAGTTCGTTCCCAAGAACGCAGTTTCAGACTTCTTTGCAAATACGTTACTCTTCCGCTATAGTTACAAAGTTTACAAGCGCACTGGTTGGTGCTTTACGTAATTTATATTAGCCAAGCTTACATCTAAGTACTTCAACAATTCATACTCTATTATCTATATGAAGTTGGATTGGTTCAATTCTAACATATACAGCAGATTTCTGAATGGGTAAGCTGCTGCAAGCATCGACCTAGCTTTGTTTTGTTAACAAACTCCTTCCGGGTGAAGACGAAAAATTCTTACTGAAATTGGATTTACGTTTCACAGTGTAATTTGCTAAGTTAGTCTTTTCTTTTGTTTGATTATGTTGGAACTTGATCATTGTGTATATACATAACGTATGATTGAACCACAGATGAAGCGAAAATGTGGTCATTTTAAACCGGAATTCTTGCTCCGGTATAGTTTTTGCCTTTTGCCGGAACCGCAACCGGAGTACGATTTTCGCCGAAACGGAATTCCGGTTACTCCCTGCTGTGTAGCGATTTTGTGATAAAAGTTTATTATTATACCAGACAAAATTAGTAACCCGTTAAAGCATAATTGAAACACTATTATTGATGCTGTTTTATAACATAAAGAAATACCTATATAATGTCTGTGTGTTCGCTCAAACACCTTTGGTTGCCTCTTAATTTCTCAACACACATATCGACCTAAATATATACTCAAGTCATATATACCAAAGTTTATAAGACACAATGAAATAACGCTAATCGATCAAACATTAGCATATTTATAACTTTTGATGTACTCTGTGGTCCAGGATTTGTTAACTATGTCGTTATTGCACCTAGAGCCGAACAATTACTGCATATTATCTTGCGACAACTATACTGTATCTTTATCAGTTAAATCTTGTGCTTATGAGGCCACAACATAGGACAATGTCGAGTATTTCACGTAGCTGATAAATTTCTAACAACAGTAATTCACTCGGTAGCGGGAACTGAGGCTTGTGCAGGCATAGCTAGTCTGTGATAGTTGCCTATTTTGAGGTTAGAAACCGAGCTTCCTAAGCCCATTTTAAAGCCACAGCAAGACAGTATTATGTGAATCATTGGTTATAATTTTTAGCACATATTAGTGCCTTTTTCTCACAGGAGAGCGTACTTTCTATGTGGAGGCATAGTTGGTGTCGAGAAACTGCCAAATCTTGTGACAGCTGCCAAATTGTCTTTACCGCGGTACAGGTCGCGCCTCAAGTGCGTGGTGTAAGTTGAAAAGTTACTTCCAGCAGAATTTTTCATCTAATCATACAGGACTTGTTATTGGTAACCTAATAACTAGGGATTAACTGAAATTCCGGTTCCGGCGAAAATCATGTTCCTGTTGCGGTTCCGGAAGGAAGCCAAAAACCATACCGGAACCGAAATTCCGGTTTCAATTTTTTTTTCAAATTTTCCAGATGTTTGCTTCCTTTGCGGTCCAAACATATGTATTATATACACAATGGTTAACAACAAAAGAAAAGATTAACTCAGCAAATTGCTCTCTGATACGTACGTATGACAGATAATTTCAGTAGGAATATTTCATCTTGACTCTGAAGGAGTTTGCTAACAAATAAAAGCCAGGTTGGTGCTTTTAGCAACTATTTAACGCATTCAGAAGTCTGTGGTGTATGTTTGAATGAAACCGGCCCAATTGGGTAACAGAGTACGGATTATTTAGAAGTACTTAGATGTAAGCTTGGCTAACATAAATTACGTCAAGCACCAGCCGCTGCGCTTGTAAACTTTGTAAATCAGTCTACATTAGAGTAAAGTAACATATCCGCAAAGCAGCCAGAAAATGCGTTGTTGGCAATGAACTGTATTTATTGAAACTGTGCGAGCAGTAGCACAGTTTGTCTCATTTATAACGTTATGATCAGAAAGTAATCACTATCATCGAGCTGACTTGCACTGGTTACCCAGCCATAGCCTAAACAATGTTTCTGACCACTTATCAGAAATTTATAGAATACCTTCTTTTATTTTCTTTTAAAACCATATAAACCAATAATTTCAAGTTTCTTACGGGATAACATGTAACAAACGTATGTGTACTAAAGAGAGGCGATTTGAGACAAAGTGAGAGTGTTTAGTTTACGCTCTATGCGTTACAAGCACACTCAGTTTGACGCCATTTACGCAAAGCTGTATAGCGGAAGACATTTTTGCTCAGGCGGTCCAAAAACCAACATATTGATGGATAAATAAGTCATTATTAGCTTCCTGAATCTCTTCAAAGATTCAGAGTGGCATTAAGTTTAATCTAAAAGTTTTTTACTACGTTTTAAATATACTGTACCTTCATCTCTTCCTACATCTGTTTTACTATATATAAATTTCGAAGGCCAGGTTCTGGATCCGTTGCTGGTTCGAGCTTCGGTTATTCCCTGCTAATAACATAACAACTTATGCGGTAACATTCTAAATTTACAAAATCACAACAACAAAATTATAATTTTAAGAAAACAATTTTCTGTTGTAGTGTCCTAATGCTTGCCGAATTGGCTGGTCATTACTTAAGCACAATTGCATTAATCGTATCCTGCTACCTAACTATATGGAAGATTCTGTAGTCTCATCTAGTCATCAACGTACAACAAATTATTAAAAAATGCCTAAATTTTCACAATTTGGTTGCCCTAATTAGCATTTATAGCCAATGCAGCTAACCTTTTAAATAAACTAAACCCTCGTGTTTCGCTACTAAAATAACCATATATGCCAATTATTCATCCCAAGAAGGAAGAAGCTCATGAATATATAATTCTTAAAATTTTACCATAATGGTAAGAACACGTTGCGGTTCCCGTAAAAATATCTTATTTCTGGTTCAGGTTGCACACTGCTAGAGGTATAACAGTTCTCTGGTCTACAATTCCATTCTAGGTGACTGATAATGATCTAAGGGTGGCCGTATCTAACGATCTGGAGTTCTTCAAACATATGAATAACATTTGTGCTCAGTATGAACTAACAGTAATTCGCTAGCTGTTGTTTTATATAATTTACCCAGTCAAGTTATGTTGAAACTGAAGGACGGCCATACCTATAGGGTGTCCTAGACAGTATGGAAAACACTTTGGCGCTCTATAGCATATGTACCACAACAGCACAACTACAAATTTCTATTGCAAATAATGCTAACATAAAGTTATAATATTAAGTAATGTATTAATAAAGTACTTTGGCGTTGCTGCAGTAGCTGAGTTCCTCTAACCCAGAGTATTTCTTCAAGGCAAAATTGCTCACATTGCCAAACTTTACGAAACAATGTGGTGTCAGCCATACCAAGTTCTGCAATAAAGCTCTTCAGTAGTTTCATAGATCTAGGCTTCCTTCCGTAAACTTTCTCTTCCAGGACACCACAGAGAAATAAGTCCGGAAGTGGCAAGCCACTCAACAGGTTGACGTCAACCGATCCGCCAATCCTGAAAATCGGCATCCAACCATTTTCGCATTGATTTGGTATAATGAGCGTGCGCGCCGTCCTGTGGGAACAAAAATTTATGGCACTCGTCCACCTTTTCAAATTGGGGCAAAAATATCCTTCAGCATTCGTAAATTTGCCTCATCCGTAGCTGTTTTGTCAAAAATAAAGGTCCATTGAAGCCTCCACTGCGCATGCCCATCCAAACAGTCACTGCAGGACCGCGGAATTGGTATTAATTGTTTCATGAGGATTCTCCTTGACCCAGTAACCGTAATACTGTCGATTTATATAATTATTGAGCTAGAATCAGATTTCTTCAGACCAAATAACTCAATCAGCCAATTCCGGATCGTCTTCAAGTTTTGTCAACCATTTTTCAGCAAACCCCACTCGGCGGTCAAAATCATCTTCGTATTATGTAATTGCGGACGGAATGGCTTCAGTCATAGCCCTTTGACGATTGGATGAGTAGTCATCCTCGACGGCGCAGCTTCCAACGACAGCCTGCTAATTGACTTGCGCCGCGATTTGTACACATTTATCCGAGACTAGCAATATTGCTATTTGCTATTGTTTTTTCCCAGTGGCTGTGCGTGGGCGACCTGGTCCAGACAAGTCCAATACTGATCTTATAGCATCGAATTTTCCATTAAAAGAACGAATACATACATTTGTTGCTCGAAGATAACAAGCGAATAATGACACCATGAGTGAATACCTTCAGTCGAAATGTTCGGTTTTTATTAAATTCTTACTGTTGTGAACTTTGTCACCAAGGGAAAAGCGCGAATTACCCATAATGTTAGTAATATCTAAGGATAATGCTCCTCTATTACAAATAAAATCATAAATTGTTCTCAAGAAGTTGTTGAGTTATGACAGTTCAAACAGTTTTCCTGACCTCTGAAACATCCTACAGAGCACGGTTTAGTACTTCTTTATGGCATAGACAAAATGATCTGTCGGAGGTATGAACGTTTTCAACAGCGAACTATCAGGATTATGGCTGATTTACTTCCCCATTCATGAGGCAGTTCATGTAGATTTTATTACATAACAAACAAAACTTTTGCCGTAATTTCATCTTGCCGCGTTTTACGCACAAACCATTCAAAGGCATTTACATGATGCTAAGCTTCTCATCAGCGCTGGGCGCGTCCGATTACTGTGTCCGTTATGTACGAATTATCTGCCTCCCTCACAACGGTGTAAACCTTAAATGCTACCGAACGCTTATCGGAGAACACCGTTCCTTTTAGGCTTAGTGTTATGTAATATCCTGCCGAAAATAACGTGGAATGCTTATAATCTCAATGGAGTCGTTTAAGGCAAGCCTCATAAACTTCCGTTTTGTTGTTTTGAATTCAGTTTACAGTTTTGTGATCTACTGCTAACAGCAATCTACAAATTGGTAATAACAACAACTTGATAACACTTTTACATATTTTATTATCGCTTTTGTCTTTACTTTTACTGTAATTTTTAGACAGCTGTTGTGCAACCGATGGTGAGTAAGCGTGAAAAACAACAACCACAGCAGACTCATCCGGTAGTGGCAGTAGCTCCGGAACAAAGGCCTTCACATCCCAAGCCTGTCACACCGAATGACAAGTTTTCGACAACAGAAGAAGTGCCATTAGCAACTACACCTGGGTCAAACGGAAGTGCCACTGTGGATATTATGGGTATTGGCGATCGCGCTCAACTTGGTGCTGTGACGGTAAGTTTTGGTGACTAGTTTCGAAACTTTCTATCCTTGTCATGATCTTGATACGATTCTGCTAGCGGTATCCTGAGTTTTGGTGTTTAGGCTTATTTGGTTTTTCGGTGCACTTAATTTTCCTTCATTTGAATATTAAGTCGTAAACTTTGTAGTTTTATATTCAAAGTTTTGTTGCTATTTGCCCATTCGCTTTTGTGCTCCAAACAAATTTTTTCAATTGAAATTAAATCAAACAATTCAAAAATTAAATTTTAACAAGTGTCGCAGCAAATATGGTGAATGGTTGAAAGAGAGCTAACTTGTCTACAACCTACGCGAGCTGCACTGCAATTCGTTGGAGTTGTAGCACGCTGAGCATTTTTATCGTAGATTCCCTGTATGCAAAATGGGCTTTAACGCGCGTATTATACACTAAGAGAAATGTCGCAGTAATTTTTAATACATGGTGCTGACGTCACCAAACCCGTGGGGAAAAGTACAGTGGCTCTGAGGTGGGTGCCATTGATTCGAAGTGAAGGTTTAGAAGAGTCTTTAAAATCCCGGACGTTTCTACGTTTCCGTAGAACAATTCTTTAGATAACACTGGAATTGTTCCCAACATAAAAAGTGCTTGGAGCTTCCGCTGTAGGTAACGATTTTGAGGGGCGAAGATCCTCTGTAACACACCACCCCTCTTGGAAATCCCAGTATAATAACGATAAAGCCATTTCTTTCTTCATCTAACGGCCAAAAAGATGGAAAATCTGTGATTTATAAATCAGAATATTCAAGAAAAAATATATTTTCAAGTGTAATTTTTAATTTGTGTGGCCCTAGTGCTTTTGTATTGGATGAATACTATTTCAGTTCAGTTGTTTTCATCGTATTCAGCCACTTCGAGAACCTGTGAATCCATTGTTATAGCACATTACAATCATCTAAATTGAAAATATATCAAAATTTTGCGTTATCTTTGTTACGGAAACTTAACGTTTCTTAGCTCATGTAGCATTTCAAATATGACGATAAGCCAAACGCACGTTTAACACAATGAAATCAATATTTTTGGTCGATTTTTAGTCGGTTTTAGTTGATGAATGATGAGCCCACAGTTCACCCCAGCAAGCATGAAACTAATCCATTTTATTTTACCGTATATGTATGTAGATTAATAGACCAAGTTATGCTTTCTGCTAAAACTTAACCTCTCATTTATCACCTGTCTATATTGTCACGTGTTGATTACTCGTCTATATCGATGAATATAGTAGTATTCCTGGAAGTAATGAATCAAGCATTAGTGGATTAGAAGTACAAGTCATTTGCTCTTGTATTTTTTTACAAATCCGATATTTTAGCCATGAACTTGGGAAGTTTGATTGATTTGCGCGAAAGATTTTTTACAGGATACGTCTACTTTGGTTGGCGCTTTTACACGCCTTGAAGATGTTAAAGCATTCTGTCACTGGGCTCTCCAAATTGGGGGAGTGGGGTGCCGTGGCATTTTTCGGTTCCCCCTGGTTCAGAATAGCTGCCCCCCGGTTCATGCCTCTTGGCAAAATTTTCAGTGAATGGAGAGCCCAGCTGTCATACTTGAAACATGCTTTTCACACGAGATGGAACAGTTCAGTGGTCACTTTTATTGTGCATTTATAGGTTTATATTATAAAATGGTGGCCGGAAACTAAACAACTGAAACGGGACATATTGTGCACGAATTTGCAACAAATATGTTTCGCCACCAATCGGTTTTACAGAAGATAGAACTCAGCGAAGGTTCAGGCTGTTAGGTTTTTACAATAAACCGTAGTCTTAGTCTAAGCTTCGATGTTTACCTAAACCTGAGATTATTGCTGGACTAAAGTATGTGGGCTGTTATTCACTGCCATAATATTTCACTAGGCGTTCTCTTTTCTAAATGACACTATTGTGCACTTGCATTGCGTAAGTTGCATTAAGCTTGTATGATTTGAAGCTGTTATATTGCTGTCAACATTATATTGCTCCGTGTACTGTGTTTTCTCATCCAAAACTTCAATGGAATGTTTTGTTGCTTATTTGGCTTTTGCACTAAGGTTTATTGCTTTTGTATTATCGTTATCTAAGTTACAGTAGCTTATAGTTTAATTTTAGTTCCAACCCTGTGTCATAACTGTTGTGGTATTTGAGCGTGTACATGTTAATGTAATTATTCGTGTCTTTAAAGTATGTACTGCCATCGCAAGAAATAACTGCTGTTCGATTTTCTTTCCAGAGTCGTTAGATATTTTTTAATTTGTGGTCAGCAGTTAGAATGAGTCATACATGGTGTTCGACAAGTTAAAGTGTCTTTATGTGTTCAAATCTTTTACTCAAAATTACATCGCATTTTTGATAACTTTGATAGTATGAACGCCGTTTACGAGTTCGGCTTGCTACTAAATAGCCAATCACGGATAAAGAAAATACCTTGAAGCATTGAGCAATAAAAAAAAAAAAAAACACCCAAACCCCCCGGCAAACCGAAGACCTCCCTGCAAAAAGTGGCTAAGCGACAGATTCTAGTTTTTGAGAAATGGATATATTTGTTAAATTTTTGGCAACTTTTTCACGGCACAATCGATTTAGACATTAATGTTTGTTTTGTTAATAGATAAGAGAAAGCATTTCACAATCACTGAAAATTTTCGAAATATTATGATCTGGGTGAGATATTGACCCATATTTGGATCTAGCCACTTTTTGCTCGGAGTACTTGTGGCCTGCATTATTTCAAGAAGTGTCCAACAGACATTAATAAAACGCTGGATAAAAACTAACTCGAAATCGTCCAAACAGCAGTAATTGTCAATCTGACCGTTCTTCCTCTTCTTCCGCAGACTCGGTATATTGCAGCTGCTGGTAGAATCCCAATGCATATCGTGCGATGTACTTCATTTGCTTCTGAATATCGTTAAATTTTTCACGTCGGATAGGTCGCCCGGGAGATTTCGCTACGCTTTTAAGCAGATCAGTTGGCACTTGTTGTGCAGATTGACGACCACGCATTATGTTGACAACTTTCCATTCCTCCTCATCGCTGAAGCTAGTTCTGTATTGAAATTCTCCAAAACGCTCCACTCGAACCCAACAAACTTCAGACTTGAATGGTACTTTTTGATTAGCAGTGTTTTTTGCACGCCTAACTAAATCAAGTTTTGTTGCTAGTTTTTTGGCGTCAATGACACCGTTGGCTATATTTGTTACTGTAAATGGGTTTTTCTTTTGACATTTTACTATAATATCCCTGTATTCCTCAGGCAAAAATATTTTCTCGTGCTTACGGACATCTTGTTCGATATGACCAAAGTCTCGATCACTATCGAGCCGGGAATGGCCAATTTCTGGAAACTTATGATCAATTTTTGTAAACCGACCGATTTTCACTAGGTACTGCCAAAAAACAATCATATAAAAGTTCTTGTTTTGCCCGGCACAAGAATCAGACCACGCAAGCAAGTGCTTTTTATCAGTAGAGACATTATTTTCAAAAAACGCAAGCAGCCCAGATATAATTTCAGAGCATCCCCTGCCAAACTCGTTCTCAGTCCAGCAGAACATGAAGCCGCGACCGTCTGTACCAGTTTCAGAATCACAAACGTGCACGCCAAGATTGTAAAGCCACAACTGTCTCAAGTAAAACGCTTCGGAAACTGCTAATTTTGGTAGTGGCATAGTTTTCTGAAGATCAAATGTGATAAAGATTGTTCCTTCAGTAGTTGACGCGTTATTTCTATCTGCTGTAATTGCCGATTTTGCCGCAGCAACTTTTTCAAGATGCTGTTCTACATCATCACCCTGCAGCTCACACGTGCCGCAAATATCACTCCTAGGGTGTCCGAAGCCAAGATTAAACTCACCGTTAAACACCTCGCGATAGTAGTGCAAAGTCACAATATCAGCATCGGAAGCCTTAGCTTGCTGTTTTAGGAACAAACTGTGCATTATTGATACTGACAAAAACGGACTAAGATATTTTCGATGCGGATTTTTAGTACGTGAATAATGACTGCGTTCCGAAGGAAACTTAGCAATATGACTGATAACTTTCTGCCTAATAGCATCAGATATCCGGTTTGGACGGTTACTGTGCTTGCCTGAACTACTAGGTTTGGGGCCGACGTCACCTTGTCCCGTAACACTGAAGCGAATTTTTTTAATACTGCTTATTCCGTATCCCGTTAGGGTGGAAAGAGCTTTTAAACAGATTTTGTACTCAGCCGTACCTATTTGGATAACAGTGTTATATTGCACATCGTGTTGACGTGCAACGGCTTTGGTACGGTGTCTCTGCACAGGTACTGGTCGCTGCGTCGAGAATAAATACCGGCGCTTTCCATCCTTATCGAGATCGCCATAGAAGTGACGATGAACTTGTTGTCGCATGTCATCTGTGATAATGCTGCTGCACTTCCTACGGCACTCTCCATTACCGCCGCAAAGATTCAACCCGAGCGATGGTTCCTTTCGCGCAATGACGTTGCCAGATGTACCGGACGACTTGTGCTCCAGACCGCACGCAACAGCGGATTTACGAACGTTACGTTTCCAGCTAGCTTCATTGCGTTTTCGTTTTCGAGTTCGTCGACTGTCGTCGTTGTCTGAAATAATGTTTATGAGTGGCCCTCTGTATTCGACAATATTGGTTGAGCAATTGGATATATTTACAACACTACAAATTAATGATCCATTATTTGGTCAAGCTAAATCCATTAGTAAAGTAAAGATTGAACATGAGCAGTAATTTTTTTATATTTTAAATAAATATAAACAAACTTCGCTATAGCAACGCGACCACGACAATCATAGGAAAGCTAATGATTAATGAGGCTGGTCATAATGCTTTATACACCTTTAGTAATATTATTTAACACGATATTGAACACAATATTACACAGTTACTGTCCAAGAGTGCACATCAATACATCAAATTAAAGTAACCATTCCAACGCTTTACAAAATATGCATGACACTGACCCACTAAATCAGCACAATCCGCAGCCGGACGCCAAGAAGGATCAGCGTTGCTATTATCACTATCACTTTGATCTTCAATGATTCTGAATTTCGAGTCACACGTCTGCTGTACGATATCATTCACCACTTCTTGAACGATAAATTGATCATCAGATCTAAACGAAAGTAGCTTACGAAATCATTCGGTATATTGAAACGGAGCGGAACTCAGGACATAATATATATCAATGAAGTTACAATCCAAGCAAGCTGTATTATTTTACCAAAACTTGCATTTACATTGTTAAACGACTTTGGCACAAAACGAACTGAATTTACATTGTCCACTCATGATTGATTTACATTGTCCACTCACAAAACGAACTGAACAGCAGATGAACAAATAGTTTTTTATAATAAAACCTACTTTATGGAGGGTCGGACACCAAATCGTCAACAACAAACCCATAAGATACTTTTATCATATGAAGTTAAATACAAATTAACCTTTATAACTTATTTTAAAAACAAATATATAGTTTACAACATTAAATGTATAACTTTACAATCACCGGTAGAACGTAGTTACGAACACCTTTAGGATCGCAGGTTTAAACAATAATTTAAATCGGTATATACATTCGCAGCTTCTGTGAACATATTGCACAGTAAACCAACCTTATAGCTTGTTGATCAGCAACAACTTTTCATTTTCCATTTCGTTTTCGCAATAGCTAATAACGAGATCGACATAGTCGGCAAATTTCTTCGAAGATTTGCCAGTGACTGCCATCATGTCACCCAATTTAGGATTGTCAAACGGTACTATTAGCGCAGATGCTGGAAGTGTCGAGTAAGTATCCGTGAACCACCAAATAAACGTCTGACCATTCTTCACTGGTTTTGTTGCTGTTTCAGGATTGCAAACTATAGCTGGCCAATAATTAAGGCCCCATTTTACAAATACCCACTCGTCAGTACTAAATTTTTTACTATTAATGCGCGTTACACGCTTACGAGCCATATTTAGAATTACTACTTTAATGCTAAAATAGTACAGAGGAGTGCATGTTGGCTAGTGTAGCCAATATACACTGCATAAAAATATATACAGATTTGTCTGTTTGTAAAACGTTCGTTCGGTTCGCACTAAAAGCGCTACTGTTGTAAGGGCACACCGTGCGGGGGTTATTTGTTATTATCTACTACTACTATTTTCGTATTTCACAACATATAGATGCATAATACGTGTTGAGTTACAACCTATCACTATTTGGGTCAGAAGTGGCTACAGGCTTAAACTGCATTTGTTTGTGCAAGAAGTAGCTATTTCTACCCAGACGTCGCTCAGCTACTTCTTGCTCTACTATTTTTTGAATCTATGTCGATTAGCCACTTACTGTATGTATTTTGAAGCGCAATGGACACTTCTTGCCCTCTAATTTTACGTTT
>JASANE010012925.1:0-17017 GCA_030248225.1 Trileptium ribeirensis
TTATTTTGTTGCTTTTGGTTCAGTTCATATACATAAATGTAGTGGGTTTTCATTTGGTTGGTTATGTATTGCGTGCGTGCATCAAGAATGGTCAACATATAGGTGTTTCTAAACTTTAAATACAAAGATTTGGATATAAAGAGTATAGCCCGTTTGTTTGATATGTGCCTTTTCATAGATTTTCAGTTGGTTTAGGGTCAATGAACAGGATTTCCAGGATATAGCCTTTTTTCAGTGTCTTGGTTATATATTGCGTACTGGGCACCAAGAAAGTTCTATGTATAGTTTTTTCCGTACACTAGATGCGATCGTTTGTTGTCTAGAGATATCCACAAATACTTCGTGTGTTTTCAGTTGTTTTTGGTAGATTTAGGCTCAACGAGGTTTTAGGATTTTCAGAGGGTTCAGGGTTACAGCGGTCTTAGTGTAGTATACTTCAAACACAAAGCTTGTTACAAGTGATTACAGAAAATGGCCACTTGACGAAACGCTGCTCGCTCAAACTTGCGAGATACTAGTCCAAAAATGTAGCAAAATATGTGTACCTCTGAAAAATTATAAGTTTGGCACATTTCGACAAAATTTGACTGGTTTTGAGTCAAGATGTCTTAAATCTGTCAAGTTTCCGCACTATAACTATAGCGAGACGCGTCGAATGGTATATATACCTGGTCAGCACGGTAAAGTGGAATGGTCAATACGTTATGGCCATATGGAAAAAGTGCAAAAACGGAAATACGTTGAACAATTTTCAAAATGTACCCATGCGGGGTACGTAACTAACTATGTGCCGGTGAACGGAGCCGTTCATGACGTTCCACTCTTTGGCCCAAGGAAAGTTCATATCAACTTAGATAAGTCGCCTAGAACCACATCCTGGAAAACTATGGCCCAAAACCCTCCTCAAAAATATCGTTGTATTGACATCACCATATATAGTGTCGTCTTGGGAAGCCCATTGCACAAAGGTTTGTGGCTTCTCTCCGAGAAGTTACAACATTAACTAGGGCTTCTTCAATAGCTAAAATTTTTCAAGAGGGACGCCAGACTTTGCCACAGTGAGTATAAAATGAGGAGTATATACCCCATCCAACCCCGAGCTGATCAAAATTTAATATATAATAATGAAAACTCAACATTTAATGAAAAATTCAAAATATGATTAAAAAAGTTTTTCAAGTGTTTATGTAATTTATTTAACATAATTTTCAGCTTCAGACTGGAATTTTGGAACAATAAGTTTCTATTTATTGTTTTCAGTCGGGAGAGCAAAAAATTTGACAAGGTGGTATTAAACTTGACGGAGTTCAAAATTTTGCCAGGGCCACGAACCGTGTGGCATCCGCGTTGTGCCGTGGGAATAGAAAAATTTTAAAGGGGCTACAACTGGCAGCTGTATTCGCGGGTGATTTTGCTAGGAGCATTTACCGGGGCGGGAAGCGCCGAACTTTGGCAGGTTACGCGAACTGAGTGCCCTCTGGCTTGAACTGGTGGAGACAAAGTGTGGGCTAGAAATCTAAAAATTTTCATGGAAAATAAAAATTGTTAATAAATGGAATGGAAACAGCGCATAAACATCTTTATTATGGTTAAAACAAACTTTTCACCAATTTTTGTTGAAATTAATCAAATCTATCATTTCAGAAAGGGGTTTTATAAAAAATTGTCAGGCAGCTTTTTAAGTCAACTGGTGGTGTAATTACTGGTGGAACCCAAAAATTTTGAAAGCGGGAAGGGGCAAACGGGGACACCCGTTCTTTGCTAGGGGGCACCGAAAATACCAGGCCCCCACCTTGGAGAGCGTAGCAACCGCTGGCCTTGAATTTGGAGAAACTAGTATTTAACGAGCTGGAAGACAGTAATCTCAGTAAAATAATTTGTAAGAAAAAACGGATTTACCTATAAATCAACGAAAACTTCATCGACTTGAATACAGTAGCAAAATGTTCGAAGCGCACAGATGGAACTTCAACAAATTTAGCAAGCAAGCTTTCACAGTCGCTTCGAACTCCAGCTTCTATTGGCGTAACGCTGCTGCCGAGGCCCTTCATTGCAGGTCGTTCGAATAATTGTATATTAACCTTTAACGATAGATTTTACATCAAGTTTCCACCACATTTTACAAGCATACGCCTTAGCAAAACAAACTGTAAACAAAGAAAATAACTTGATCGTATTAGTCAAATTCACTAACACCAAGGTTTTGAGCCAAACACCGAACAAAAGTTCAGATGTTTTTTATTTTTCCCGTTCAAAATAAAGTGCAGGGATTTACCTAAAAACACCAAAAGAGAAAATTACGACAAATTAAAAAACATTTTGTAAAATTTAATATTCAGGACATCCAAATTTAGATTTTTAAGACTCCGTTTTTAACAAAACATTTGTTAAACGCGAAATGGCCTCAAAATCGTATCCATTGCTTTTAAGAACACTGTTTTACCGATATTTTACCTAATATGATTTTTAATTCGGAACAGACAAAAATGCACTATTTTCTGGGCTCTCCATTCTTTAAAAATTTTGCTAGAGGCATGAACCGGAGGGCCCCCTGGTTCCTAACCGGCGAGCACCCGATTTTGCCAAGAAAAAAACGATTAAAATAGTGTCAGAAACACTGCCAAAACGCGTTTGATGGAGAGAAAATGGAATTTTGAAACAAATTTTAACAAAATTTCAGAAATTTTGGATTCAGGAAAGAATTTTAGTAATCAAATTTTATGTACTTTGGACCAACTGGAAACAAAAAAATTTGCCAAAAGGCGGTGAACCGAGGGGCCCCAAAATTTCACTCCCCGAAGAGACAAACACTTAATTTTCATGTTAGAAAGTTCGCTGATAACCTTTAAACGGGTACCTAGTATATCCCTAACTCTGTACTTTGAAAATACGTATTAGCTTGTGCCATGCAAATGTTTCTGGTTGAAGTAATAGCAGTGAATTGTTTAAAACTTTGATTCCCTCTCCTGAAAAATTCTATTTTAAAAAACTGCTTAAACTAAGGCTGTGAAAGTAGTGTGAACGTCCGCAGCGCTTCAAAATGGCTTTTGCAAACTTGGGAGGTGGTTGGCCCTGGTATTTTTCGGTGACCCTGGTAAATAACGGGTTCCTCCAGCTGGGGGACCCTGACAAATATTTTGGCTCACCCCTGCAAAATGCCCCATGCCAAAATTTTTGGCTCCCACGGTAGAAACACTATAAAAATTCTTGCATGCATAAAAAATTCACAAAATTCTTAACAAAAATCACATTTGGAGGTTAAAAATATGGCTAATTTTAGAAAAAATAAACATTGAAAACTTAATTTTAGCACCGTTTCTGACGCCAATTAATAAGAATTTCAGCATTTTTCGATGAAAATTATAAAATTTTGACGCTACCAGTTCGCTCCTCAGTTCCGAATCGGGAGCACAGGTAAATTTTTTCAGAAAATACGGAAGCCAGGAGAATAGATCAAATTTCACTAACAAAGCCATACGTGACCTACTACGTATAGCTTGAAACCACATGTCGCATGAGCAAAGTTTTTATTATGCAATCCGTGACCTGTCGTTGATACCGTGCGTATACAGCATATACTTGTTTTATTTTAAGCATGCCTTTAGGGTGGTTTTTAAAATGTGCTTTTCGGCGGCGAAGGACTGACACTCCCCCATCCCCCCGAAAACAGTTGAAATGATAAAAAATTGGCGGATGCAATTATTTTATACTTTATTAATAAGTAATCACCTTCAGAATTGATAAATAATTTACTGGTCAGGCAATGTATTTATTGGTTTTGAAAATCAGGGTGTCTACAGAATCCCTAAAGTCATTTTCCCGGCTCCCCGGGGGAAATTCCCGGTTCATACATAGTCATCAAATTTAGCTCAAATTCGTATCCAATGTGGAAGCCACAGCAAATTAAAGGCCTCATAACTCGGACCAACGACCTTGGTATACAGCATACATTTTATCTCACAACTATATATTGACATCTATAGATTGCAATTTAATTACACTGGAAAAACCTGCAATGTGTTTTAAAACATGAAATATACTATTACATATATATATTAGGTTTCCTACGGCTTTCCAGATTCATTTTCCCCTGTCATTGATTAACTCGTTATTTTCACTAACAAAAGTGGCCAAAATTCCCTGAACCCGGACGCCGAAAAACTCATTTTCTAGGTTTTCTTACACTATCTCTCGTTGCCATAAATACTAATAGGCGATGGCGATGTTCATGCGACGTGGATCTAAAGAAATTCATAATATCGTTAAACTACAAACCCTTGGTTTAAGATGTCTGGTCTGATAGTAGCAGTGGGTGATGAAACAGAAATGTTTTGCGGGTACCCGCGGGTCAAAATTTTTGCACGCGCACACCTCCGAAATAGAATCTTAGATTCAGCCGTATGTATGGATGTTGGGTAGATTTTAATTACTGAGTAGTGTTCGAGAACAGGTTTACGCCGCATTTCAATTGAACAAATACCGTTCAATAACA
Source organism: Trileptium ribeirensis (assembly GCA_030248225.1). Classification (NCBI taxonomy): domain Eukaryota; kingdom Metazoa; phylum Nematoda; class Enoplea; order Enoplida; family Thoracostomopsidae; genus Trileptium; species Trileptium ribeirensis. The sequence goes on from JASANE010012925.1 coordinate 4,493, forward strand.
TTTTTAGGCGAAATTACAAAATTGAATGCTCGGTGGGGCCACCTTAACGTTACTCGCGCATTATGAAAATATTAAGAAATAAATAACATCAAAACGTTTTCTGTGAAAAAACAACACACTGCAATGAAATTCAAACCAAAAGGAATCGCAGCAAGTGCATTGAACCAGCAGATACTGCAAAATACGGATAAACCATTGCAGACAATCCACTTTTGTACAGAGCAGCATCGCACACAGTGCTGTAAAGGGCCATGAAAAAATCTAATCATTTTATTCAACAATAATTCATCAATGTTCAAACGGCATTTCAGTCAAATCCTCAGCTGCTCTCGGTTGAAATGCGATTTTCGGGTTTTTCTGGTCAAAGACATCCTGGAAAATTTTTCAAGACAAACCAATTATATATACAATGGTTTTCGGGGAAGGGGGTGGGGGAGAATTGCATTTATTTCGGTTAACATTGTAACGTCTGTCCCAGTGTAAAATATATGTCCCTGTGATGTGTGAACACTTAGTACTGATCATCATTCGGTGATGAGCAATCAATAAAACACAAAGTCAATTTTTGTGTTTTCGGGCGTCAGAAACCTAGCACAGATGGAGACTTATTTTTGTCGCAGCTCCCGTTAGGCATCGGGGTGCAGAGAGATAATTTGGTGAGATATTGCCTACGATTTGGACTATCGCAAGCAGTAAAGATTTCAGCTCATAATTCTGTATGCGTGAAACACAAAGAAGACGAAAATACGGTCCAAACCTCACTAAAAGTCAATGTTACAGTTTGAAAGACAACAGTTCCAAAACACCTTGATTTTCAACTGCGAATTTCATCTGATTGCGCAACGCGTTATTGTCTGCCAAAAGTACTCAAACTGCTGCTCTTTGTGTAGCAACCGTTCTAAAGCGATACTAAAGTGCGTTAACAGCATTGTGAAGTTTGCCCCACCTCTAAAAAATTTCCTTTTTACAATTACTAAATAAATCCTCTAAACATAATGACAAAATTGGTGCCATAAATGTCCATGTAGCATTGTCATTGATTACATGCCAAATACATCAAGCAGCAATTTTTACATGCGCAATAACAGAAAAATTTCATCCATTTTTTCGGGGGGGGTGACGTTTTGGTCAAAATAGCCCGTGTTCACCAGATAGATTTTTCTGAAAAATTTGCTGGAGTTTGTATGCCAACTATGCATATTTTACTGCCGAGGAGCAAAGAAATTTGCTTTTAGGCATGAACCGGCGATGTACGTGCGTTTTACCTAAAATATTGCTAACAACAATACGTACATCCCCAGTAAAAGATATCAGCTTTGCTGCTATAAATGTTAGGCAGGGATAGTTTAAGCTGGCATCTCGCTAAAGGGGTGCCGGTGGTTCGACGCAGTTCTTCTGGACCAGTGATTTCTCATAGGAAACCCTTGAATTAACTTTTAGTATTACCCTGGACTCCCGCGTGCTCCTACACCCTACGCCCTTACCCTGCTTATTATTTTTAAATTAAACTTAAAGGAATCAGGTGGGTTTCCAAGCCGATGTGTTATTCTTTTCTTTTTTCATTGCTCTTAAAATTAATGCAGCACATGGGAATTTAAACAGCTGTGCTGTTCTAGGCTGCTTCCTTTTAGTTTTTCCCATTGCATTAAAAATGCAACGCGCAGGATTTAAGCCGAACTGTTGTTGTTTGTTCTCTCTTGTCCTTTTACCTTGTTCATATTTAATTACAAATACAGTGTCCAGGGTGTTAGTTCGAATACTGCCTCCGTTGTTTTTCTGTCGCCTTCCATTTCGTCGCCGCTGTTGACTCAAGTTTTAAATAATACGAGATTGCGGGTTATTTGCTATTACTACTGGCACATATGCAAAACAGTGTGCACTCGAGCTACCACCATTGTAAGGGCGGCTACGTGCGGGCTATTTGCTCAATCAATATGTGGATATAAAAATAAACATTAAAATTTTCGGGGTTCCATTAAAAATGCGGGGTTTTTCAGAGTTTTTTTCGGCCGTTTCGGTGGTTTTCGGGGTATTTTTCGATTTCGAGATTTTTTTTAGGGTTGCGGCCACCTAGCTAATAGTGTTTTAAACACTTTTGAACTTGAAACCGTAACTAAAGGTATTCCGTCTATTGTTGATGGTAAGGCATTCTAATATTTCATTACCCGCATTGGAAATATATGGTGCAGTACGTTGGTTCTGAACGCATGTTTATATATCCTGGAATTGTGGCCACGAGTACGCGTTTCGGTAATAGGGGATAGTTTTAAAATTGAATCGTACTCATTGTTGATAAAATTGAAAATTGCAATAAAGTCGAAATGTAATTTTCTTAGCTCAAGTGGCTCTAGATCAAGAAATAGTAGTCTTTCATTATACTGTGCTGCAATCAGCGCGCAACAATCATATAGACACCATGTGTAGTAGCTTTGGACGCGCTTTATGATATCGATATCCCATGAATACACAGGTGCCAAAACGGAAGACGTGTATTCCAGTATTGGAAGAACATTTGTTAGACACTCACGACGAAGTACATCAATATCAGAAGTTAACAAACAGCGGAAAATTATATTAGATATTCGGTATACTTTGCTCATTATATCCCTGCAATGATGCTTGAATTTTAAGTCTTTACTGATGGATATTGCGAGATCGCGACAGATTTCGTTGTGTGATATAGTGTTTCCTGATAGGGTATATGAGAAATGTGGGTTTTTATGCCCTATGTGCAAAATTTGACATTTTGAAACCGAAATCGTAGGTTGTCATTTTAAGACCACTCCGAAATTCGGTTTAGTACATTTTCCATATTAGTTTTAGCAATTTGGCTATTTTCTTCAGGGATCGTTATGTATAATTTAACATCATCGGCATACAACTTTTTGTTAACGTCAGAGCATATTCTAACATAATCAATTAAATCATTAATATATAACGTGAATAATGTTGGTCCAAGGTCACTGCCTTGAGGAACACCAGATATAACAGATTTGTAGTTTGAATAGCTGTTGTTCATTTTAATTCGAAACTTCTTGTTTGGTAAAAAGCTGTTTAACCAAGCTAGACATTTACCAAGGTACGAGAGCATATATATACACGAGTTTCGTGTGGGAAACGGTGTCGAACGCCTTCGCAAAATCGATATAAGCTACGTCTACTGATAGATTTTCGTCTATATCGTTTGCCCAGTCCCAGACACTCTCGATTAATTGAGTGCTAGTGAACCGTTGATTTTGAGAAAAATATTTGATGTTTTGATGTGCCTTAGCAAGCACTTATTAATGATCCGTTCCATGATTTCGCAACAGTTTGAGACCAAGGACACCGGACGGTAATTTAATGGGTCCGTGAGGTATTCTTTTTTATATATTCCGATCTCATCGGCGCATCGCCACATATCAGGCACGAACTAGTGACAAAAGACTGCTCGAGAATGTGCGCGAGTGGAATATTGTTGCGTCTTTTTCTTTGCGCAAAAGAACTGTGTGAAGGTATCTGGTGCATGGCTATTTTAGGCCTTAACTCTGTCACACATAATTGAACATCGTAAGGCGTAAACGGCACCCACGTCAACTGATGTGCGATGTTATTTGTAAACGTTGGAAAAGTGTTGTAAGAGATTGAATAGATGCATTGAAAGGCGTTAGCCATGATTTCGGATCTAGGTGGATCGTCCGTAGTAATTTCTCCATTTGGCAGTTTCAGTGCCCTTATGCCAGTCGCTGTTGAGCTACGCGTTTTTAAGTAACTGTACAGAGCATTTGGGTTTCCAGAATCTAAGGTATCTTTTTCTTTTCTTACTCTTAGTTTCCCAGCGACTTGGCTATAATTCTGGACAGCTCTTCTATACTCTGACATGTCTCTTGGTTGTTTACCCAATTTCCACAGCACTAATTTACTACGGCGGAGTTTTTTTATATAATTCGGGCAAGTTTTGTTTTTCCAGCACGGTATGACTCGTTTGGGTACATCTAGATCACATGCGTATAACATTAATTATAAAACCTCAACCACTTATCATTTACATTAATGACAGAGTGTAATAATGTGTCCCAATTGAAATAAGAAAGTCGTTGAGACTTTTAATTGCATTTAAAAGTAGAAAATTGTATATATTTGAGCAGAATTTTATTGGATTTGCTGCGGTGGCTATCATGAAATTAATAGAAAAATGACCTGAATTTACGAAATTCTCGGAATATTCGACGCGCGCGACATGCCGCGGGGAGTTCGTAAGAAGTAGATCAAGTGTCTTTGTTCCGCGTGTAGGAAAATTTTACAACTGAGTGACTCTAGATTCGAGAACTATAATATAAAATAATTCGTACTCGGGTGCCACAGGTACTATATTTCTACACCAATCAATGCCGGGGAGATTAAAGTCTCCCACTACAATGACGGGCCATGAAAAGTTACATGCATGAGATATCAATGAGTACATTTTGTTCGGAAGTGTAGTTGGGCGAGCGGTATACGCACACGACTCGCGTTTTCACGGATAGAAATATTTCAACTGTTATACCTTCCACAACACGAAATTGTTCAAGGAAATTTAGCACCGGAGCACACTTGAGATACTTATAACCAAAGATTGCAACACCGCCTCCGCGTAAAGCTCTGTCCTTTCTAAACACACTGTACTCTGAACAAGAAAGCAAGCCGTCTGGGATGCGATCGTGTAACCAAGTTTCAGAAGCTGCAATTACCGAGTGAGATCTCGATGCAAGCATAATGTCCAGATCTGAAAGCTTGTTGCAAAGACTTCGCGCATTAAAGTATTTGCATTATGTCATCTTTGGAATTGGTGAATTTGGTACTGTCCCGATTAAAAGTTTATCTGGACTACGGTCCGTACTATCTTACCGTTAGCCTCAGCGAAATGGTAGTTTATGTTACTATATCTGCCGCCTACTAGCCGACCCGCGTCGTTTCTTGTACAGTTTATAAAGGCAACCACGAAGTGAGTGGTGTTCTGCATGTTTTCTGGTTAATCTGAAATAAGCTTCTATTCTTTAATCGTAGTCCTTGAGTTTTCGTGCGTTTTGTAAGATTGATCGAGCAACTGTGGAGGAAAATAGTCGTACCTACAAGAGTCAAGGTCCGTGATTTGTTGTTCGATTGCTGGACGGTTGATCGTAAACGCCAAGTCGAAAAATTTATTGGATCTGGACGGACGGGTCAAGTTTTATGCAGATGTTGCTAGCGTCTGGCATGTCATATCCTTTTTCTGGTAGACCTTTAATAACGATGCATCTGCGACGTTTAGCATCTTCGTCGTCGGATGGCTGTGTGGAGTGTACAACACGCCCGCCAGATCTAGCGTTTTGTTGAACAATCTGAGCCCATGTTTGTGGGTCAGCGGATGCGCCGCTAGTTTCATTCGCTGACAACGATTCTGAAGATAGCGATGATTGATACGATTCTTTCGGGTCGTTGACGGAGGCGGCTGACTCACCTGATGATGCGGCAAGTTTGTCGATAGCAGTCGTAAGAGATTCGATTTGGGTTCCAATTTTTGTAGTCGATGGGATTCTGCTGCGGTGTGATCTTGCACTGTTTAAGGCTGTTGTGATTGGCGACTTAGACGATGGTTGCACGCAAAGTCTAGACAGTTTGTACAGACAACTAGTACGTGACTAATTTCGTAACGGTGTACATCATTTTTGTCTATCAATGTACAGGCGAAATGAATCCAACACCCACAGAGGTCGCACTCGAAGCAGTCACTGCCGCCTTCACGATTGCACTCAGCGCAATGATCCGTCGCCGGAGGTGTAAATGATGTGTTCTGTCAATGTCGTTGATTGGCGCCGCAGACTGTGTTGAGCTTTGATTTTGGGTGACTGTTCGTGTACTGCGGTTTGTGGCAGGCTTGTTTGTAACTTGACGCGAATTTGTTGCCATTGTAAGGTTTGGGACAGCGATTTAACATCCGGGGGGACAATATATTTACAAGTAAACTATTTTATAATTTATTACTGAACATATAATTTCTTCGCTTCTCTCAAGCTGGTATTTGAATACAATTGGGTTTAAAAGTGCTATTAGTGTTAAGATTATGTTACTAGCTATTCTACTACATCTCTTGTGAGGTTAACACGACCGCCCCGAATGGCTGACGACGCACGTTTATGTAGGTACATGAACCTAGCTCCTTAGATTTACGCTAATACAGTCTTTATTTAAGAGCAAGGGTTTGAGCGATCTCTGATTACTTTTAAGTTAGCTGTTACTTTAATACAGCTCTTGTAAGTTCATACAACTGACCCCCGAATCGCTGGCCAATTTCAGGGTTGTTAATTACCTTAACCTGAGCCTTAGATTTACGCTACTAATTGCCGGTTATATTATGTTTTGTAGTCACCCTCGAATGGCTGACTAGTTACTTACGATGAACTATCTAGTAGTCAACTACTAAATAGTTGAAGTCTGTTACTCTATGTGCAGACCCTGAATGGCTGCCGTACACAGGAGAGATTCCAGGCCTCCAAATAGCTGGCCCAAAATTTACTGGTGGCTCGAGGGTGTAATCGAATCCAACCCCTTACTCAACCGGTCTTCTCAAGAATATCACCTCTCGTTGAGTCGCCCCTGAATGGCTGGCTGACCCAACAACTGATGCTAATACCCGCGGACCCGCCTTTTCTGCTCGCCCTGGCTTTCTCACTCGACACTTGGGGCCGAAGTTTTTACGTATTATAAACTACTATAGTTAATACGGTGCCACTCCTAGTATATATCTCCGTCATTATAGAACTTAAATTTTAATTAGAAGAATTAGCAGGTATTACTAAAATAACTGTTAATAGTTCTTAAAATACCTAGATGTGAAGATCGTATCTACTTAACGCCACTTTTGATAAACTGTTCATATAAGCCACTCAAATCTGGTAAAATAAGAATATTCAGCTCTGTACAAGACTTTGAACCATTGTTCCGGAAAGCCGAGTATAGGTCTTTCCTCCGATATACAACAATATCTCGCAGAGCCGAGTCTAAGCTTTTGCACGCACGATTTTTAGAACCAATTAAGTACAACTCCGCGTCATGCGTATCGGCGCAGACGCATTCTTTGCGAATTCACCAATTTAGACTAGAAAAGTAACCAGAAATCAATAAAACCGTAAATCAGAATCTTTTGCCACTTTTAGCATACTGAAAAGTATTCCGAAGACATAACTGTTATATTTTTACTTCCTGATGGGGGTAGGGGTGGAGGGTATGTTTAATATGACGGCTATCTCATTATATATAACACCGTCCCAGCTAATATGGCGCAGTATAAAGACACTAGCTAGGCGACCCTTTCCAAATAAAACTCAATAGTAAAAAACATTATACGCGTAAGCATGGCACTAAAAGAATATTACCGACTTCCTTTTGCTGCCGACACAACCACTCAATTCAACTGAACATAATGAAAATTAAGAATTCAAACATAGGTTAGCTTAGCCAAAAAACGAAAAAATGCAAATTAGGTAAGTTTCATATAAAATTTTAAGATAAAAAAGTTTTAGGATAAGGTTTTGAAGGACCATTAAATAGGTGAAAAACTGAAAAACCCAATTTTAAAGGTTCTGAACTCCGGTAGCCTAGTGGCCCAAGCACCACAGCAAATATTACATTAAAGGGGTTTTTATTTTCAAAAACATTTGCCTAGCAATGTCATTCTATCATCAACTTGTTTTCGTTTTTGTATAATATTATCAACTGATTTTATTTGGCTTAGATTAAATTATTTATAAACTGGTATTTGTGCCAATTTTTGCTAACTTTTTTACCAATTGTTGTCAATTTGTCAAACGAATGGTGTGGTAGATATGCTGAGACTTCACATAGGCAAACATTTGTTGAAGTGGTCCGACCCTGAAGAGTGATAACACTCCCTACCTTCTGTGGACACGGTGGGGCTTAGGCTTAGTTTTAGTATAGCTACAGCCGCACCGGATCCACTTCACTTCGACTCTGAAACGTTACATTATCCAAAACAGTGACACCCAGTTTAAGGGTTTTTTTACAATTTGCGAATTTCGCCAGAGGAATTTGCACCGTTATAAAAGCAAACGGATTCAAGTCACAGCAGATGCATATCAGACCACCCACGGGTTTGCATAAACCAAATTCAAGGGAAATAATATTGACGATATTTTACGATGACGTTAAAAAGCTTTTAGTCCACTTCTACGTTAACATAACTCACTACAGATCAGTTATCAATAGTCATATCAATAAGCATTTGAGAAAACATGTGGCACAAAAACACACGGTAGAGTTCCTAGGTCCTAGGGATGGTAGTCGGGGTGTCGGCGCGGTGGAGGTATGCCTTAAACTTTGAAGGTGGGTCAGGCAGTCGGCGAGAACGTCCCGCCCAATGTGTTGGAAGCCTGTAGCATCATCGGGAGAGTTGGAGCAGATGCCAGGGTGATCGACCCTTCGCGAATTTTCCAAAACTTATCTTTCTGAACGATGTTGGAAAATATGAAATTCAAAAACAGAACATTGAGAAAACTTTCTCGTTTTACAACATTTTCCAGTCTCCCAAGCTTCTCGGCTCCGAATGTTTTTTTATTTTCCTGGGCTTCCTGTTTCAAAGGTTTTCCACGTTTCCCATTTTCAACGTCTTACTTTTCCTTACGGTTTTCTGGTTTTAATGTTTCCGCCTTTCCCACCACTTTGTACTCAGTTTTCCTCTATTGCGAATTTATCATGTCGCACATACTCCAGATATCGAGCTTCCTATTGCCCAGAATCTCATTCTCCTCAACGTTTTAGTGCCTCTATTCCGAAATTTCTTGTTTACCTCATTTCTGGGTTCCCGAATGTACCGTTTTTCAATACTTTCTCGTGTTCAATATTTTCCGAGTCTTCTACATTTTGCCGCTTCTCAAGCTTACTACTACAACATTTCGAGTTTTCTGATTTTTCTGATTGTCAGCCTTGTCCTTCAGTGAAATTTTAGTGAATAGATCTTAAATTTTAAGGAATGAAAATTAGGTTCCTAGGTGGGGACCGTATTTATTGGAATTTTTGTACTTTTGGAATAAGGAAGAAAAACTTAAATTTAGAGCAGCAAACAACAGTACACCGCACTGTAATAACTCTACACCTCAGTAAGTGAAAATTCTAGTTGGGTGTCGTATCAGATGGCAGATCCCTCAAGAAAGTGGGTACTCGACAACGACTCATATAAGAGGTGTATGGATAGGAAAAGAAAAAATGTAAGAAGGCAAATGAAAATGGAATTTTTTTTAATTATTAAGGATGTTACAAACTATGAGGTTGGGAAAGTAGGACAGAGGATGGACTAGTGACAAAACAACTTTTATATGCGGGAGGTAAATAGAACAATGGATAGGGAAGAAGCAAGGGAAGTGGAGGCTGAAAGAATGGAGACATTGCATTTTTGTGGATATATATGGAAAAAGGGGTTTTTAGGGAAATGGTAGGGAAAATTGAAAAATGTACGGAAAAGGTTGAACGAAAGAATTTTGTGATGGCGTGGTAAAGGGAAAGACATATGTAAAGAATTTGAGTTGGTGTACTGAGTAGTGGAGGTCTTAGAGAGGACGAAATGTTATAGGTAATTTGTGGACCGAGGAAAATGGAATTCTAAAAAAGGGGTTATAATAGGGGTATGAAAACAGGTGTAACGGTAGAGGGAAATTTGGTATAAGGAAAGAAGGAGAAAATAAATTTGGAAGACCAGGGGAGGATAGGGGAATCTGATGGGGTATTTTGAATGTAAGTGGAATGCAGATAATTGAGAAGTTGAATTTATAGTTGAATCCGTAGAGTTACTTTTATGGGCTTCATCTTAATGTCTTAAAAGCAAATTGCGAATTTATATAATTTGGAAACGGCGTATCGACATTTACGGCAACGAAAGCTTATTTTATAATACTCGTCTACCAAGCGAATCATAAAGTGCTGCGACGAATGACGCATGGATGCTCGATCATTAGCTTATATGACTCACTACTATGTTTCAGTGACATTTTCTGGGTTCTCAAAATATGCCTCCTAAGCGTAATTCTGACAAGCTTCGTTCTAATGCAACCATTGCTGGTAGTGACAATATGAAGCCCAAAGTCTGAGGACAGCGCGATGCCGCGGCACAGAAGCCCCCCTCATCCCACCAGTCTGTTGTGGCTAACACAGATTCCATGTCGGTCACGGAAATCGAAGTATGCGGTAAATGTCAAGTAGAAGTAGACGAAGACTCATGTGCCGTGCACTGCGATCGGTGCAATGACTGGTAATGTATTGCATGTCTAAATATGCCAATTGAAGTTTACAATGTCTATGTCTCTTCGCTAGCCCTCAGCTCTCAGCCATATCTTTGTCCCGAATGTCTTGTTCCTGGCAAGAAAGCGATTGTCGGCGACGTCGAAATAGAATCACGAATTAAGTCCGTGGAGGAAAAGTTCGACGCGCGTCTTCACGAGATTTTTCAACAACTCGATACAAAGGCGCTTAAAGGAAGTGTTGATCTGCTAGCTGCCAAAGTCGATAGTATTGCTGCCCAAAATTGGCCCGGTTTGATGTCGGTTGGCTAGTCAGCATCGAAAAAGATTTGGCAGCGATCAGCAAGAAAACGACAGAGCTCATTAATGAACCTAGTGAAGTCCCCCATAGAAGACGTTTTATGTGATCCTCCGAAATTTACCTGAAGCTGCTGAAGCTGGATCAACGGACGCCAAGAGTAAAGTGATGGATATCCTTAGCTTTCTCGCTATCAATGATGTGCCTACAGTCGTGAAGCGACTATGACAACGACCAACAACAACCGAAGACCGTGGGGCAGATCCTGCATCCGATCTGTACACCAAGCGCCGTCCCTTGCTTCGGTTTGATAATGCTGCCCCCACGCAGGCGATCATGGGTGCCAAATCAACTCTACGACAATCGGAAGACTGGCGGAAGAATGTCTTCATCACAGCCGATAGAACCCACCTAGAAAACGAACACTACTGAAATCGCGTTGAGCTCACCGTCCGCAGAGTTTCTCAACTCAATAATGGCGCGACAGCAAGCTACCGCCAGGGCGCTCGCATTTTCTACGGCAAGCGACCACTGTCTGCCTTCAATCATGCTATGTCTTTTGCAGATTCGGCTACCACATCCACTATGGCTGTTGCAAGTAGTGTTTCAGCAACGATTCCCGACGACAAAGCAGCCGCCGGTCGAGACAACACTAACGAAGGTCTGGCACAGCGATCGTGACTATCCAACGAGCAATCTCATATTTTACCCGAAGAACCGCTTATTCGTAAATATTTTATCTGCACCTGTGCATGCCCACATTGTTGCGCCTAATCGTTTTAATTGTAACAGTGAGCTTAAAGTTAACGGTATATTTTTTAACGCATAAGGGCTAGTCAACAAGCACGCCGAGCTTTTGGAATTAGCCGCGATGAATTATGACTTTATCGCTGTTGTCGAAACATGGTGTAGCTCGGATATCAGTGACATCTCTTTTTCGCCTCCCGGCTATGCTATGTTCCGTACCGACAGAAACTCCGTTTTTCAGGAGTGGTGTAGCCTTGTTAGTCAAACAAACCCTTTGTACAGTTTTTAAGCAGTTTGCTGCACCTATCTTGTCTGAAGTTCTCTACGTTACTATACATGATTGTCACAAGAATACATTCGTCATTGGGGTGTGCTATCGCCCGTCAAACAACGACTACATTGGAATGTTTGGTTGCGATGATATTAGTGTTTTCGAGAACATATGCCAATCGTTTGAAATACTGAATACCGGCTATGATATTATATGTGGCGACTTCAACCTGTCCACTCTGCGATGGCCCGAACCCACTTTTAGGAACCCATTCGAATTTCGTTTCAACGCCGCGCTGACGATGTACCTGCTCGAGCAACACATCCATTTCCCTACACGTGCAAACAATGTGCTTGACCTAGTGTTATCGAATTGCGCAGAACGTATATCCGTTGAGCCATGTATGGGCTTCGCCCACAGTGATGATGACGTTGCGATCGCTATTACTATCAACGGGATCCATCACCCAAAGCCTCCTTCACACTCTCTCCCACTATTTTACAAAACAGACTATAAAGCCGTTTGTGAGTAGCTGTCACGCTACGATTGGATAGGCCTTCTCTCCAAGCGTGAAGTCGATGACGCCTGGGAGCTATTCTTGCAAATCTACAACGCTGTTGTCACTATGTTTGTTCCTCGGAAAATCCCGTCTACTCGTACCTATCGTGAACCTTGCTGTGTTGTTCAGAGGTAAAGCGCGCCACAAAAGCAAACAAACAGTCGTGGCGTACGTACAAATCGTCCGGCTCCCTCCACTGTTTATACAATGAATACCAGCGAGTGGCGTCTGCTTACAGCTGTGCTGTCGCGAACTCCAGAGCTGCCTATGAGCGAAGATTGTCAAGCAACAGCGGGCGCGATAGTAAAAGGTTGTATTGTAATAACCGGTGACGCAGCTGCATGGCGCAACTTCCTAACACCATGCCCATACGACCCCGGCTATCGTAACCTCAAGAGTGGAC
>JASANE010012926.1:0-51346 GCA_030248225.1 Trileptium ribeirensis
AATCGTCATTCAACAAACGTGTCCCGGTTAATCCGAGGCAAGTAATTATTAATTTCAATATAGTTTGTTTTATGGAAGTTGTAGAAAATAGGTTTTGCTTAGTTATATAAGATGGTCAAGTTATACAAATGGTCAAATATTACCCCAGACTTAATGATCTGAAGTAGAAAACAAAGACGAAACATGAATATTTACATCAACAATACCTGACTTTACAAATAGTGAATTTAAAATGTTACCAGATAAATGAGTACAGATTGTCACAGCTTGCTTGAAACCAAAATCAGTCATAATCATGGCGAAATTATATTCAAATCCAAATAAGTTCTGCATATAGCTATCCCATGTAAGTATTGGTAAATTAAAGAGGCGTATTATTATGACAGAATCAAGAAAATGCATAAGATCATTTTTAAACAATTTATTAAAGAGTTTACTGAGGCATCTTTATCAGTAGAAGGCGGTCTATAAATAACGCAAGCTGTTAAACAATTGAATTTTTTCTGCTGAAAAGTTTACTGATTTGTATTCAAAATACAGATTTGCAACTGTATGTATGATCACTGTTTTGTAAACCACCGGGATTAATAATAATAACCCTTCACCAAAACAATATCGATTGCAGTAATCGGTACGATATATATTGTGGGTTTTCGAAACTGGTTAAATAAAAAAGTATGATATGATGTTAATCATGATTTTGTTACAGCAAAAGTGATTAGCGTAATTTTGTAGCACAATACCATAAATTATTTATTTTATTTATTATACGACGTGCATTTATAAGCAAGAAACATATAAAAATGTCCGGCTATTTTAGTAGCTACTTTCACGGAACAAAATGCCCACCTCGAAAATTTGGCATGCCCTGTCATTCGTAAATCTTTCAGTGCTTTACGCAGCCTTTTATCTTTGTATTCTTCTTTCTGTTTGGGACAAATGTCGGGTCGAACAAATGGCCTGAACCGTATGTTGAGACAATCGGTATATCGAAATAACTGTTTTGTTGTTGTAGAAAAAGTTCTAGTAAAACGTTGTTCTATAGTTTAAAATTCTAAATTTTAAATAACGTCAAGTAATGTCCGGTTTTCATGGTAGTTGGGAAATTGCCGCCCGAAGCAACATTGTATTTTAAATGAGGAAATCTACAATCTGTTCTTTAGTTGTAGACGCAGCATTATATAAATAAGATAGCTAGCTAACGTAATATAAATACCGGAGATATAGTTAAGCCACTAACTTTGGTTAGCTGAAAAGTCAAAAATTATTATTTCTGATTTTGCATATTTGATTTTTGTTGTTAGATGTGCTGTTTACCGCGAATGTGTGAATGATTTGTAAACCATAAACATAATTCCCTACTTTGAGTATAAATACCTAGACTTTAGACCAAGATATATTCATGTTTGCCTTTAACCGCCGGATTTGATGGATGAAAATGTTTTTAGTTGAGGCATTGTTCAATGCGTAGATACACCAAACCTTACCATGTTCAGCAAAATCCTACAGCCATACCCACCTTTTCTGGCGTTCTTCTGAAAAAGTAAACTTTCAGCACAAACGAATTTGGTTCAACGGAAACTAAAAATATGGAGAGGACCGGTGGCCAACGTCATGACTTCTATTGCATTGTTTTGAGATTTAGGTTTATTCTTATACAAGAAATATTTTACAAAAATTCTAAGGCACTGTGTAATGATGATGAATTAACCAATTAACTTTTCAGAAGATTGGATTTGTATTTCTAATTGACTTAGCAAACTTCAACATTCTAGTCAGTAATGCCGTTTGATAATTTATCGGTACACGGCCTCGTCCTTGCCGGTGACTCGTCGAAACGGTTTAAAGAACGTCTGTTTTGGGCTACTGTGTTTGGCATTTTGGCGTTAATATGTGCCTTACGTTTAAAAAGTATTATCACAGAGTATAGCGCACACCCGAAAATGGTCAAGTTGGAGGTAAGTACATATAAACTTAAGGTTTGTTCATATGTTTTGGGCTACTGTGTTTGGCATTTTGGCGTTAATATGTGCCTTACGCTTAAAGAGTATCATTAAAGAGTATAGCGCACACCCGAAAATGGTCAAGTTGGAGGTAAGTACATATAAACCTTATGTTTGCTCATATGTTTTGGGCTACTGTGTTTGGCATTTTGGCGTTAATATGTGCCTTACGCTTAAAAAGTATTATTAAAGAGTATAGCACACACCCGAAAATGGTCAAGTTGGACATAAGTACATATAAACTTAGGGTCTGTTCATATGTTTTGGGCTACTGTGTTTGGCATTTTGGCGTTAATATGTGCCTTATGCTTAAAAAGTTTTATTAAAGAGTATAGCGCACACCCGAAAATGGTCAAGTTGGAGGTAAGTACATATAAACTTAAGCTCTGTTCACATGTTCATAGATTCTCAGCTGAAAATTTGATGTTCATAATTGCTACAGAATGTGAGCAGATACTGTTGCAAAGCAAACATAATTCTTGTTAATTTTTAAGCTTTTTTGCTTATGCATAATGACTCAGTATAATTTAGCTTGGTTTGTTTCATTGACCTGGGTAAAAAGAGAATTCAATTCAAATTATGAGCAGTGTTCACTGAAGCAGATAAATAAAAATGCAAATAAATACTAAGAAAAACAATCTGTTTAAATTTTGAGCTCTAAATTTTGTGGTTAAAACCTGTACGGGTGAATGCAAAATTACTTTTTGTTTGTAATTAGAATGTTTTAATCCGTACATTAATTTATTACTGTTGGGTCTACTACAGCTAAATACCAAACATTAATCCGACATAAATTAGGGTTTCCTGCTCAGCTTCCTGACCTCAAAGATATTCGTAAAAGGCTGCTATCTCTATGTTGTATGCAAGGGCACGTGCCGCCTGAGAATTACCAATAGTTTGTGCTATAAGGTATCAACAGGTCTTCCTAGAAGTATACTGAAGTTGCTAGCTGACGTGCTACATCCTAATACGTGTTACTAGAAATTCGGGTAGCCAGCCGACTGTGTTTTGCTACTGCCATGTTGGTGCGAATTGAGATAGTTACGTTTTGGCCAAATTAATGTATTAACATCAAAATTAAAATAACTGCCACGTTTTAAATCATTTTGAGAAGACTGTTCAGACGACCCGCAATGTAATACAATACAGCTTTACGAGAATGCGGTTGAATCGTTCATCGCATAGTCCTATTTTTCTGGGGGTTCTGTCTTTAAGTTCTGCAATGCGCCTTTTTGCATTTTGCAAAAAGTATTTTTTTGCAAATACATGTGCTCTCGAAATATTGACATGTAACAAAATTAACATAGAAATATGGGCAGGTAATTCAAAAAAGACGATGCCATCCCGCTGGTCCCAAATGACGTGAATTAGATAACTTGGATTATGTAAAGAGCGAAACCCAACAGTTCTAGGAAAATATGTGTTGAAATTCAGCATGTGTCAATTGACATTCACATGAGTCTAAAATCATTGCACATAAATCGCTGCCAGTTAAATTCAGAGCTACATAGAACTTGTGGTATCAAATTAGTCGGTTTCAATTTCAATCCTATCTGGTTCTAGTTTATGATAGCGGCTGATAAATTGACGAATTTGATTTCAAACTCAAATACATATCTTCAGTTGAATAACAAAGAGGGTTCTAGTAACTTTCCTTAATTGGGTTTTTCAATTGCATATCGAAGTCTTTCAATGGCCTCAGCGTGTTATGTTAAATATTGTATTTAATTTTGCTCTGCGGTCAACTAATGCAAACGGGAAAGAAAATACACCTTTAGAAGCTAAAGTTTAGGGTCTGCTCAGATACCAAACATGTGCTACGCATGTGTAATAATCAAGCATAAACTTATTATGTTTATGTATTGTTAAATGAACTATAAACGTAGCGCTCCAACTAGCACGTTTAACATTCTGTCTGTTAAGACATTTTTGCTATTGTAAACACCGCGTGATTTCCAGTCAAACTTCCATACGATTTGATGGACCACATCAGAACAGTTCGTATTATTTTTCATATATCCTATTATCTTCAAATCGTTTTGGCATAAAATGCTTCAGATGCAACAAGATGAGCTGCCATTTCCAGCAGTTACCATTTGCAACATGAATCCATACAAGAAGAACACAATCGGAGCTGTACCAGAGCTGGCTGCCTTGGTATAGCATTTGTCTAATGAATGTTGTAGATAGTACAATTGCAACACTTTGTTTTTCCTTTTGTCACGCTGTAAAGCATCAGTTTCTTGCATTACATTGTTTCGATGTGATTACTACAGAACAAATTACAAATCTGACCGCTGAAATTAGCTTACAGGCTGAAAATTGCGTACACAAATAAATACCAGATTTATTTAAACGCATTTAAAAGCAAAAATAAATTTTGTCTCATTAAATGAAAAATTAAAAACTTAGCCACTTTTCTACTTAACATATATATACATACAATAAACTGTTTATATTAATTGTCACAGCTTTATGTTTAGGAGCCGAAAAATTCTCTTGATCGCTGCTATAGATACCACTTTTAGGCAAAGGTTGGAAGTCGTTTCGTAGTGTTTCAGGTAAAGTGACTGTAAAGGATGATAGAATTTCTGACGTAGGTAATTCGGGTTTATGCAGCTCTTATGCCTACCGCAGTGACGTACGTCACTTTGCGAAGGTACTAATTCCGAATTGAAGCCAAGACACACTGTTGCTTGTTTGCATAGCGAGGAGTCCGGCCGGAATCGGATGCTTCCATTACACTGTGTAGTTGTATTTCGCACAGGACAACTTTCTCATATTTGTATTCAAATAAATATTGATAATTGCATATTGCTGTTATTAATAGAGACAGCAGAATGCCTGAATCTTATAAATATTTCAATGCATTTAATGACCGGTTAGACATTGTAACTACCTAAATCGGTTCAGTTGGCTGAAGGTTATGAGTTTTAGGAGAATGAAGCTAACCAACGTAACGCTATAAAGCAATGACGAAATAAACTACTATCAGTATCGGTATTTACATTCATGGTCTTAGTATATTTTAACTAGATGCTTCGCACGGACCGTTGGGTTTCCACAATTTTGGAGCCATATATGCAACCTGAATCATGTTATATTGTTATCTATATTTCTTTAATTCTGCTATTTAATATTTGTAAACTTACATAGTCTCGACTTCGGCATATAAATTCATCATTTATCAATTCGTATAAATAGAATAAACGACATAGCAACAACATTGATCTCTTTTCTTAGTATCATAGTCCCACAGGGATTTAATATGGTAGCAGCATCATCTATTTGCTTTGGAATAAACACGAAGTCAAATGTAACAATTTAGGTGCCTGCGGTAGTTGAACACGCACCTGGTGGCCTGATAGTACGGTACAGCGCGCTGGACCACTAGACCACGTTTTGCCAAACGTATCCTGCATTACTTTGGGGGTCGTTTGAGCTGTGGTGCGAGTTTTCAAAAGAGGTTTGAAATGCTGCAAATATTGTAGTCTTAATAATTTAGAGCGGGTAGATTGCAATTAGCTGCAAAGAACCGGGCCAGTGTAACAGAAATAAAAAATGGAAAGCTAGCTCCCGAATTTCGCAGTTAGAGCCAGCAAAACCGTTACAAAACCACTACACTTTTGGAAAGACGATTTGGATTACCCTGTATACCATAGTCCATGTGTGTTTCTAGTTTGTTCAAATCTGAAAAACATGAAGATTGCAGCAGCAGTTGTTTAGTTTACTCAAACGTTGCGCAGCAGCGGGGGAACAATTACTGGCTGCTATTACCCATGAGTAAAACTGCGTGTTTCAGACGTACATAAAAGTACCATCATGCTGTCCTGATACATTTGTCGATTTCTTGTACCAACACTTATTCTCTACCATCGTCTTTTTGTGTCTGCAATTGGGCCTTGTTTGACCTACATAGCAGCTTATTTGAAAACAAAACTATGTAAACAGGCATTTATCTGTACGCTCTGACGATGAGGTATATTTTGGCTGGAATACTTTAGGCGATGCCAAGCACCCCAAGTTATGCATACGCTTGGCAAAATATATTGTTGCAGGCACTAGTACCGTGCAGGCAATGGTCGCGAAAGGCGCCCGCCGACCGTAAGATGACCTCCCGTTTTAGGCCGTGGGCAAACTGCCACGAACTAAACACATCGTCGGCCAACGACCGGCAATTAATCGCCGCAAAAGCTGTCCACCGGAATTTTAGGCCGTCTACCTTCTGGCCAAAAATTACCCTAGCCGTCACCTAACAGTCAGCTAATGTAGGTAACATCATGGTAACATAATCTAGTAAACCCTTACGTTTCTCAATCAAGTATGGCATTGATAACATTCATTAAATTTTTCCAGATGGCGATCTGACATCATATTTACTTGACGCAACATGGTGTCCACTTGTCTGTATCGTAGTTGTCACTAATGCAGATGTCGTGTCAAATCATACCTATGTTTTACAATATTTGTGGCTTTTATATTTCAAGTTTATTCTTATCCATATTTCTTCATTAAACCGTATTTTCCTTTCTTCTGTGGCGAGAATTCTGACGACACCAGGATGTATTTGAATTTCTTGTTTTTAGTTTAATTATAACCATTTGAGCTTTAAATTAATTGCACAGATGTTGGCTTATGAGGACGTTGTAGAACGATATACGTCTGGCTCTGATACGAATGTTGAGAAGCGCTCTGTTGAAAGCGATAAACGGCGTGATGTGGAAGTTGCTAAGAAGCGAGATAAGCGACAAAGTAATAACACTAAAATACTATGCCATTTTGGTTTTTATATTTAAAGCCAGATGATATAAAGTTTATTAATGTTTTCAGAGGCAAAGCGGTTGAAGTCTTTAAAAAATCATATTTGTATCATAGACAAAGTGCACCCAAATCAGAAAATTTATTTTGTATATACAGTGGAAAACGGCTTCAGCTAAAACACAACACTCAATACGTCGCTGAAGAATGCACCTACAACAGCTGTCTTGATAATTTTTTCTATTTGAAAAATTTAATTGAAACGATTGGTAAAACGGATAATTCCATCTGTTTATGGCATACCATTAGTTCAGTTCAATGCAATATATTAAGAACAAAATCGCATAAGGGAAGGGTGCGACATATATTAGAGGTCTAATCAGAATTCGTGTTTGATGTTGTTGGAAGTTTTAGCTTCACCCTCCTCATTTCGGGAAAGGGAAATCAACACTTATAAATTACCTGCTCTGCTGTAACGGGTAGGCAAGTTTTGTGGTGGTGTACGTCGAACCCCACAGATTTGAGGGTCGATAGGATAAATCTTACCGCTTCAGCGGACAGCCCTCAAGGCATATATAGATTCGATCTAACTCTAACCCCCGTGAAATTAAGAGTTCGATTTACTCTTCTTATAAAACAAAATCGCGCAAAATTTGAAACCTCTAAAAATGAGGGGGATTAAGCTAAAAACGCCCGTAGCATCTAACACGGGGTTACATTGGAGCGCTGTGGAGTATCATACCGATCCATTATGCACCGCTGACAATACCAATAGATTAATGGATTGGTTATAAAAGTTGAAGATGTGCATGAGTCACGGTAATACGCATATAGTTAACCTATAGTTTTCGATAAGGGGAGTGGTAGTGAATTACCACCTAGGGGCCCCTGAAGCCCTAAGGCCATATATACCTCCCCCACAGACTCGCCTACATCATATTTGCCTTCGCTGCAAATTTTAGTGCCAAGTAGGAAAAATTAGACTTACATTGGAAAAAATAACGACGGGGGAAAGGGGATTTTACCTTCATGACACCTCCTCTCTGGTTTGTACACCCCAAGTCGACGGACCTACGACACAACTGGCTTTGGTCTTATCCGACGACGTCGTCGCTTTTAGCTTTGCGTTCACCATTGGTATTTGGAGACCACTTACCATGGTGGATACGACAATATTTTGCTCTATCGGCGGAATAAATTTGAATCACTCTGGTGCGAGCGCCGTGCATTAGCCACTGTTCAATTTTGAGATGTTTTGGGTTGCGTTGCCCGGTTCGCTAAGAAATAACAACGCGCTTGCAAAGCACATAGAACGACAAACTCAACATTTAATTTTCCACACAATGTACATTGTGATAAATACCTCCATTTAAGAAGAAAAAGCTAAATATTTAGTTTTTGCACTGCACCTGTTAACCCAATAGTCACACCGTCGCGCCCGGTTCTGAATCAGCACCAATCTGCGCATATAACAGTTGTCTCTCAATGCAAAGGCCTTGTTGCAGCTTCAGTTGTAAAGCTATTGGAAGAATGAGTTTGATTGCAAAGACCACTATATTTCAGAAATGTTACGGAATACAAAGAGTGCCCTGAAACATTAGTGAGCATCGTAGGCCGGTTGTGCGGTAACAATTTAGCGTTTCACAAGTCACAAACATTTGGCAATTGTTTGTATATGCCACTCGCTGTAAATATATAGAATTGTGCAATGCTTTCAATTAAATCACAATATGTGAATCTTAAACATGCCTCACTCGGCGTTTATGAAATAAACTGTTGTTTTCTATCAGTTTTATCACAAGATTGAACTCTTCTAGTACCTATAATCAAGTGCTAATCATTTCTTGATTCAAGACGCAATGACTCTATGCTTAGGACATACAAATTTAGAACATACAAATAAAGACTATACATGAGGTAATGACTATGCTTAGGACATGCAAGTTTAGAACATACAAATAAAAACTATACATGAGGTAATGACTCTATGCTTAGGACATATAAGTTTAGAACATACAAAGAAAGACTATACATGAGGTAATGACACAAAGCTTAGGACATACAAGTTTAGAACATACAAAGAAAGACTATACATGAGGTAATGACGCTATGCTTAGGACATACCAGTTTAGAACATACAAATAAAAACTATACATGAGGTAATGACTCTATGCTTAGGACATACAAGTTCAGAACATACAAAGAAAGACTATACATGAGGTAATGACGCTATGCTTAGGACATACAAGTTTAGAACATACAAATAAAAACTATACATGAGGTAATGACTCTATGCTTAGGACATTCAAGTTTAGGACATACAAAGAAAGACTATACATGAGGTAATGACATTATGCTTTGGACATTCAAGTTTAGAACACACAAAGAAAGACTATACGTGAGGTAATGATTCCATGCTTAGGACATACAAGTTTAGAACATACAAAAAAAGACTATACATGAGGTAATGACGCAAAGCTTAGGTCATACAAGTTTAGAACATACAAAGAAAGACTATACTTAATATAGCATGAAAAATCCGATATCAAAATATTTGTAGTTTCTGGACCTGCCTGTAGTTATCACCCGTTATTCTGAGTTATAAGCAATTACCGAGAATTTAAGCATGTTGTTGACGGATGGACAAATGCCTTTAAAGAACCGCACCTGCAAGTCTGTCAGCCACTCACTGGATGGGTCGCAGGCTTTAGAAACCTGTTATTACCGTCGGTTATCATATGCCCTAGATCATAGCAACCATAAATTAAAAATGATAAACTAATCTTGATAGCGGAAGTACCCGTCGACGCCTGATTTTGTATAAACAAGGAGGGTGATACAACCCATCGAGCCTGAGGTATAGCGAAAACTGGTAATTTTTAATGGAAATATATTAAAAATAAGCGTGCCGATCTGAAAGTGAACTTTGAGAGAAATAATTTAGCGAAGATGGAGTTGTTATTTTAAATCAAAAGGGTCACAGTACTTTTCAGTATCCACGATTCATACATATCTGGTTTGAGCAGCGAACTGATTAGAGTATAAACGCAAAACTTGTCGCAGTGCCTTCAAACCTTATCTATGTTGAAGTGCTGAACTGTTTGTTAGCTTTTAATTCACACAAATTTATAACAGGATATACGGTTACATAATCGTAATAGTAACAGGTTTAGAACGCGGAAAATACCTGTTAAAAAGCAACCCTCAACCACTAAACTAATTTTTCTTGGCCAGCATACGTATTTCGTGTTTACTGCATATCATGCTGTATGTACAATGCCATCTGAATGTAATAGGAATGATTTATGTACTTCCCTAACTTATGCAATACTTAGTGTTTAAATTATACATAAATTGGTTGCGTCGATTTGCGAGTTGACGTTATCCATACATACCCAACAGAGGAGTACTGTAGTTTTTGAACGCGATCTGTGACAATGTCGGACAATACATACTTGATTACAGTTAGAATATATTTAAAAGGTGATATTTAGCGTCTTGGTAGATGAGTTAGCATGTTTGAAACAAACAAAGCATTAAAAACTGAACGTCCCGGTGCAGTCTCGACCCAAAATACTTTGCGTTTCAAAATTGTCGTGCATTGTTTGCTGGCTACATTAATTCTCATTCAACGTTTGTACTCTATGCGCCCGTGACGACCCTGAAATACTTTTGATGATTCATTGCCTGTACCACGTTGTATTTTACGAGTCGCGTGTGCATTATTGGCTTATACTATATTGGCTGTTTGATCATTAAATGCTATCGCTTGGGATGAATTAATATTATTTATTTACAATATTTTTGTTTTTGTAATTCACAGCACCTTGCCCATCCGGTTGGACAGAATACTTACCGCAGACAATGTTTGCAATATGTTATAAGCTGCTGAGTGGTTTGCGCAACTATAGTGATTCCGCAGCCGCATGTACTGCAGAACATCCGCAAGCTACGCTACCTGTTTTCAAAAGGACTCAAATAACCTCAATGAACGAATTCTTGTAAGCAATGTTAATTTTTTTATATTCAAAGAATATTATACAAGCGTGAATAAAAAATTTAGATTTATGAACAAGTTATTGTGGGACAAAATGCCCTTAATATGGAGTAACCACGAAATGTGTTTCGAACAAATGTTTCTGATCTACGTTTTACGTAAACATTTTCATAGATACTTCCGATAAATAGTTTAATCTAAGGCACGAGATAATTTAAAAATTTAATATAATTTAGGTCTGACATTAACGTCTATAGTACATAAGGCGTTCAACTTTAAGCAGTAAGGCGAAATCGGCAAAATTTAAAGTAATTGTTGTAAGCAAAATACTGACGAAATTGAGCCGAATTTCTATTTTTGTAGATAACGGGCGCTGTTTTCAAGAAATTTCTAGAAATTACTACTGTCTTGCTTTTCATAAAAAATTTCATGCTTATAATATATCAAGAAAAATACTGAAAAATTAACTATTTAGTCATTGTACAACACTCTGTTACTTTCTACGCAGAACTTGATTTACATTACACCACTAATATTTATGTACCTAATGTGAAAGTCAATAGTGCCTTAGTAAATATGAACAATTAAATGCTTTTAGTGTCGAATGTTTTTGGGTGCAAATTTGCGGCTGAAATCTTTAATTTTAGCCATATTTAATTTTATTATAGATAATTAGCGCCTGTAACGCTTAGCAACATCATTCAAAAAGGCTACAAATTTAGTATCGACTTGAATAATTAATCCAGTAATCAAAATTTGTCGATCACCGGTATTCTCCTAACGATCATTTTAATCTGGGCGATCTAATATCATTTAAGTCTGCTGTATCGACATGTTGATACTTTTGTGTTTCACATTTTTCACTTTTTTTATAAATCCTTAGCCAAATCGGCATCGCGCCTTCGCCGTGTTGGGGTTGGGGACGAGAAGGGTAGGGGGTCGATGGGTGCGTAGCCTTCAGGGGGGAATATGGCTTGAATGTGGGTGCAAGTCATATTGGGTAACCAGCCCTACTCCCACCTATGACGTAAATTGACCAAAAATATAATTTTACGCAAAAGCGGTGTTATTAAAGACCTTTTACCAGCATAATTTGTTCTGATCATAGCAGTTACGAATAAATATTCGGTGAAGACTGTAACGCAAAAAATACAAAAATCCTTTGGCCTAAATACCGGCTTTGCTCATTATATACTTTTCCTATGAGCTATGCGACCTGTATAACTTTCTATTTGGCGCAACTAGTGTTTACAACGATATTCTGAAATAGCTTGTGAGGGAAGGCTGCTGTTAAACGCTACCATCTCCTATTATACCCGTCCAGACACAACCATAACTTACCTAACGCGTTCATTAGTGCCCTACCCTGGAGTAACTTGCAAGTTGACTATAACTGATTGTTATAACACCTGCATGTAACGTCGTTCGAAAATTGGAGCTCAATATACCAATTTGATCTAAATATACCAATTAAAAATGACAGTTTCGTTTTAAGAAACAAAAGCAGTAAAATAGCGGAGTTTATCATTGGCTAAGGTGACGACGATGGTCATATAACTATCATGACGACGCATATTCAACCTGTCTTGCGCTCAGATATTATTGGGCGTAGTACTAAAGCTATGGTGCTCTTGGGCGATTCAAACCTGTAACGGGTACGAGCTTACTCCGAAAACAGCATAACGTTTCCGTGCAGGCATATTGAACTGCCATCACTTCTTTGTTTATGCTTTGAAAACAGCTGATATCTTCTTGTAAATAATAGTTGTTTATGCCCACTATTGCTTCAGTATAACATGAGGAACATTGCATAGCGTTTTTGAATTTCCTCAAAATTTCTATATGTAAGCGCTATAAGATTTTATACTGATTTGTGCAAGATATATTGCAAACATGTTTACTTTTTTTAATTTTGAGTTCTCCGATTCAAATTTAAATCGCAAAATAAAAAATATAAACACATATATTTCACAAAAATTGTGAATTTTAAAAATTCTGGTCTGGGTCGTCTTTCAGTTTACTGAAGAATACCAAATCTATATTCGGCGGTCTCATCGTTAGGCTAGCACGGTCACTTTAATTTTTGTCTGTTGTACGACAAGAATTCCAGTGATAGAAGCATATGACAAAAAGAAGCTAATAGTTTACACTAGAGCAACTAGCAACACAATGCAATGAAAATTGCCGTAATTTATGTAGCTTATACGTCCACTGCTCATAGCTATTCACTTGCGGTATTCAATATACACCACGACATGAACATTTAACCCAGTTGTTAACGGTATTAAAATACTAAGCGGTAATGGATTATCGACATTAACGCCAAATTCCCGTTATTCAGAAGACCGCTAATAAAATTCCATATACGTTGTACCTAAATATGCATCATTTCAAACCACTGAATATCACTATTTTATTATATGGACATAATTTTTCTTTTTTGTTTCGATTTTGCCATCCCCTTCTCCCCCTTCCCCCGCCGATCAGCTTACCAGCTTCGCCCTCAACTGAGCATCCCTGGTTCTCCCTCCCAAAAGTCCTCAAACCTACAGTACGTATGGTGTTTAATTGTTGCACGTGTGTCTCCATCAATTCTTAATTTTTCTTGTGTGGTACCGGTATTGGGCAACGGCTGGCGGAATTGACCATTTTCGGCTGTTAATGGTTGTAGAAGCCGATCAGGATGTTTTTGAACGCCGGTCAACCGGCCGAGATCTATTATCAACTTACTGGTTCATACCAGACTACCGACAGTTTTTGAAGTACTGATTTTGCATTGCTTTTAGGTTTGGGGAGAATAACGCACTTCATAGGTCACACTTTTTAAACAAGCTGTTATTAAATTATCACTTACAAACGTCTTATTTGAAATTTACGGTAGGCGTTTACATCGGTTCAGCTGGGAAAGGAACCATATTCACTTTTTGGTATATAATAAGTTTGTTAAACTAATATTCATGTTTAATGATAGACTTTTAAGCCAGCCGTTTTCTTGTGCTACATATTGCACAACAGCCGGCGGCAGTTCGTCTAGGTGTAGGATTCGATACTTTTAACCACAGCTTTACTTATATACTTATATACATAGTACGAAGAGTAAAACCTTCGTTCGCAAATGGAATGAATTTTCGACCAAATGCTGAAGTAGCTAAGAAATCATATACTTTGTAATATATTTATTAAACTAGTAGGCTTCAATTAATGATCAATCTTGTTCAGTGGTAGACTCCAAGGCAACCGCTGTCCAGCAGTACATATAGTACTGCTTGACTTTAGTTCGTCTAGGTGTAAAATGTGGCGGCACTTTAGCCGTGGTTGCATAGCTCGCCGTGGTAAACTTTCTTTGGCATACGGAACAAATATCGAATAAATTTTAAAGTTGCTATGGCGAACAGTACATTTTTACAGTAGTCATAGAAGCTTCCCAGCTGTTAGAAGAGCATCATTCATCGGCGGACCGCTGGGAAGTAACCTGACCGTTAGGCGTTTGCGGACCGCTTTAACGTCGACCCACCGTTATCCGTAGACTCCGGAGTCTTTGTGAGCTGGCTGAACGCCGGCCGTTTGATTTCAAAGCAGGCTGCTGTCGAAAAATAGTGGCTATTACCACAATGTCAGGTACTAAGCGGTGATATGCTACGAGTTAGAGCAGGCGTTTTCCGGCCCACGCAAGCCTATTCACGAAATCCGACCTGGCTCAAAGACCCAATTATGCCGGGTCGGGCCGGGCCCCTGTCTAAAAGATTTACCTCTATAATGCGATAGACATGCGAGGGGGTCAAAGTTTTTCGACCCGTCACTTGGAAATCGACGTCGTCACGCCCGGCTAGTACTTGGCCACGTCGACGTCAAAAATTTATGTCTATACTATATACATATGCTTGCTTGAATGTAAAATTAGTTTAATTAAATGTATATAAATAGTTTTTGACTGCAGTGGATGTTTTAATACATTTGTTAATGGAAGCGAAGCAACTTTTGGACTGTTTCTATGCCAATATGGCAACCGTCATCAGCTATGTTTTAGTGTCAAAATGGCATGCATAGTTGTAAACATAGTTTATATGACCAAATTTTCAATTTTGGGTTAGTGCTACGTTATATAGGTGCCTCTTGCAATTCACACTTTTATACAGCATATATAAGAACGCTGTTATGTCAACGCTGTCACTTGACCCTGTTAATAGTCCTATCAAGAACCGATAATATTTGACTATGCTGAATGAAATATCGTCGGCTCTTGAGCATATCAGATTATGGTTCGGTTCTCTGTGTGTCGAACTGTTCTCCCATTCTACAATGTTTTTTTCAAGCGCAACAGAACAAACAAATATGTACCAATTTTCGCCATATATGTTTATTGAAATTTGAATTTAAGCATGTTTTGTAGTTGAACTTGAGTAAATAAGCTTGCATATGTTGAGTTTGCTAAGGAAGACTTGGTTAACCTCTGGCTACATAAGTCTGATAGTCATTGCATAGTCTGATTATAACTAAACTGTTAAACATAATTTATCACCATTAGCAAGACTCTATTATAGAATTTTCGTATAATGGTATGACACTCGGTACTGCTCATCTACCCTACTATAACATATCTTTTCAGATAATATCGTCGCTGTTCGGACTACCCCTCTCCCGAAGGATAATGGGTGGTACCTTAAGAAGGTCTGGCGGTATCGGCTACACCCTAAGATTTCCTGGACGGATACTAGCTATCAACTCGACGAAGGTCAATGACATTAGAACAACAATAGGATACATTGGTGATCGCTACCCTTCCTCTAATACCATTGGTTATCGGTGAACTGACAGCTGATGTTCCTCAAGAAACCTGATGGTTTTAATACCCTCTGAGAACCTTATGGGTACCCTTTAAACCTCTAAGGTGCGTGGTCAACAAACGATCACTCATCCTTTATGGTACAAGGCAAACTACATGACTATGATTGAGTGTGATATACTTTTACATTCCCAAGTGGTAACAGGAAACAGTAAAATTATTTGGGCAGCGTTTGGGAGTGTTTATAATTATGGTGGCTATACCCTGTGGACCTCTATAATTTTTTCACAAATACTGTAATGTTTTTAATGTGGCTATTTAATGTTTAATGT
The DNA here is from genome assembly GCA_030248225.1 of Trileptium ribeirensis. NCBI lineage: Eukaryota > Metazoa > Nematoda > Enoplea > Enoplida > Thoracostomopsidae > Trileptium > Trileptium ribeirensis. Next base: position 15,874 of record JASANE010012926.1, read on the forward strand.
GTTAGACTAATAATGTTTTCATAAATTTTCTGCACCAAGAGAAAACATTAGTATACCATTCATTAAGTAAATTTTTTCTGCCGTAAAATAGATTCTTTAGTTTTTTTGGATCATCTGGTTAATTCCAAATTTTGCGATGCTGTTAAAGTATTTCCGATTTCTGTCTTTCATTTCATATTCATACAGCTCTGCGTTTGTGCTGTGTATTAATAATTTTCGTGCCATGGGAGTGGCACCATTATCCAGTTATTTTTCTCATATTATGGCAATTATTTTCATATCTGATCAATACGGACAAAACACTTTAAAATATAGGCGCCCACGAACTGTTGGGAGTTAAACTCTTAAGTGTCACGCACGAAAACATATACACACCCCTGAGGCCGTCCACAGCCGAAAAACTTAGCCCTTCGAACGTCGAAGGCACGTTGGAAGTTTTCGGCGATTATAGCTAATTTTGGAAAAATTTCAGCAATCATAGTAAAATTTTAGTAGAATTTTAGTGGTTTTAGCAATATTTTAGCGATTTTAGCAAATTTTTTCTGGGTAACTTACGCGTATTTGAAAATATCGACATTAGCAAAATCTAGGTATCTCTTTGGCGTATACTCTTCCCCTTACGGAACCATATACCTCCTCTCTCGGCAAACGGACCTTGAACACCTATGCTATAACGTGTAAAGTACTAGCAGAAATTAGTTGCACGATTAACATCGTATAGGTAAATTTGTTGCAGAACGAACAACAGCATGCCATCAACTCAATATTACTACACTGGCATACAACATCCAAACGCGGTGTCCACACCGTTTGTATATCAAGCTGCGGGACAGCCGTTATGTACATTGGAAGATTGCGAGTTAGTTGAAATATTAAGACTTTGTGTAGCTTTTCATAACGCTACAACCAACTGGAACCGTAATATGCTTGGAAAAAAATAAGCCATGATAATGAAGCTCTCAAGTGCACTGCTAACAGCTTATAGCGTGGCGAACGATGGGTCAAAGTTAATTTCTACAATACAAGCTATGATAATCATAGCCTGGCTACTGACAAGTAGAAATTACTTTCTTGAATACAACCTATGACAATCACAGCCTGACAAATGACGAGTAAAATAAAATTTTTAGGGTGCAAGCTATGACAATCATAGCACAGCACTCTCAGAAACCACTATAAATCGGAATATCGTAAATTTCCGAGTTTGAACTCATGTTCAGCGCCGTCGGTATGTCCAACTTTGGGTGTCACAAATGCGACCGAAATTCAGAATATAGTATCTGCTGAACTTGAAGGAATATATATGTCCATATTAGTTGTTTCTATAATTTGAGACATTTTTGAATTTGAATTTTAGTGAATTAAAAAATTGTTGCAACATTGTTTTCGTTCTCATCTAAAGTGCGTGTGAGATTTAGCTATATAATGTCTGTCAGACGATCGCAGGTGTTTAAAAAGTTTTTGTTTGCTAACTATTTTCATAGTTTTTCGGATTTAAAACCCAGGACGTAAAGGAATATCGTCACTGTAAAATACATATAACTGTGTGTCTTTAAATTTAAATCTTTTTGCTAGTTTATCTACGCCATGTTTACAACATTGAACATTGATACTAGAAATACATTCAACTGCTAAAGTTGGCGTTTCAGTAGTTCAATTTATATCGTGTATTCTGCAAATTTTATATAATTTCTCAACAGCCAGGTCAGTCGTTTAAAACTTTGTCCAGATTAAATACAAAATTATGAATCGATATTTAATTATTTGAACTTTACTGATCAAACTAAGTTCATCAGCTAAAAACTGTTTTGAAGAAAATGATCACATGTCTACCAATAATAGTTATAATTTTGAGCTAGTGTTTGAAGAAGCACTCTGGGAACCATGAAGCGGAGGGTTACGCTTGTTATGGATCGCGGTATAGTAAATTCTGTAAAGATACAGTTGTAGTCGTCCATGCAAACAGGTTACAGTAGTAGCCAAAGCTAACGACCGTTTTTGCAAAAGTGCAAATTTCTAACAAAGCCATGCATACAATATTTGTGTAACCTTGTCACGCACCAATCGATTGGCGAGTAACCCCATTTCTAAAATACTGGTGCCGCTGCAACGAAAGCAAACTGTATAGTTTTGAGCCGCGTACGTATATCAATGAGATATTTAGTAGTTGTTGCTCGGTTGCTTAACAGACCTCGTAAATCAAACGGATAGCCACACATTTTGATACATACGTCACCCAAAGCAAACGCAGTTAACGCAACGCTTCGCAGTATACGTGGTGAATATTCGGCAACGCCACGCACGAAAGGGTTGATCATGTTATAGACTAAATTTAGATTAATCAATAAATGAAGTAAAATATTGATTTATACATTTAGTGTTCGAATGATTTGTGAAGCACGAGCTCGATTTCATAATTACAAACATTCTTCCCTGGCCACTGGCCGATATACGAGGTGTTGCTTGTCTGCTTAAGAAACCTAGTAAATAGAGCGGATAGCATAAGCATACTCCACACAACAAACAAGATAACAAGACGCCTAGCAATATACTTAGTTAGCTTTGTGCAACATTATGTGTAATCCATAATGTCGGCATATAGATATAGTCAAAATTGGGAAGTGCTGTGTTAACTGTGTTTGCTCGGTGAAAAGTGTTTGCATATGCGTGATTGTTCTTCTGCTTAAAGACGTTACTTAAGAAACCGGCCAACAACGTTTAAATAACTAAGTGATTTTCACACACAGCTCGTAATCCATGTTCGATTGCTGGCAAAAACTCGAATTCTTCAAAGACTAGGATATATAAATTACCTTGAAATTTAAAACTAAAGAGTTAATCACAATTTTGCCTGTTGTCTGATAAATGATACACAAAATTTGGATTAAAAACCCATACAGCATAGTCCATGAAAAAATTTGGGTCTTTTCGGTTATCCCACCAGCCGGAATTTCGTCAATTTTAAAGTTACAGCTAAAATTTTGGTACCAATCGATTCAGCTCGATGAGCTGGTTCAGAAAATACCCATTTTACCACATCCCTGACAAATTTTTTTTTCGATTTTTTGAGGTCCCAGTGGGTCCCCCCTTGGGAACCCAAAAATTTTTTTCTTAGGAATATGGTCATATTGGGTATCATTCGACTCGGATTGATGAGACAAGTCGATTAGTGTGTAATTTTTTTGAAATCTACCTCACCGTTAGAAAGTTATGAGGGCTCAAGTAACCCTGAGGCGCAGAAATAAATTGCAGTCCATGCCGTTCTGGGTATACTAAGCCTAAGTTTTAGTCTTAGCCTAAGCTAAGGCCCTTATATGAGACATACACTAAGCCTAAGACTAAGACGGGTGGCTGCCGCCCCCGAACCCCCTGCTCTAAGCTGTTCTTTTTTCTAACGTTATAACGTACGGCCCCTAAAGATTACTTGGACCCTCATAACTTTCTAACGGTGGGGTAGATTTCCAAAAATTACACACTAATCGACTTGTCTCATCAAGCCGAGTCGAATGATACCCAATAAGACCATATTCCTAAGAAAAAATTTTTTGGGTTCCCGAGGGGGGACCATTGGGGCCTCAAAAAATCGAAAAAAAATTTGTCAGGGATGTGGGTAAAATGGGTATTTTCTGAACCAGCTCATCGAGCTGAATTGATTGGTACCAAAATTTTATCTGTAACTTCAAAATTGACGAAATTCCGGCTGGGGGTGATAACCGAAAAGACCCAAAAATTTAACATTTGCAAAATAACATTATTACACCTTTGTAAATTTTCTATAAAATTGTTAATAAAAGCCACGCAATTTCGTATTTATTAATTGCTATATTTTTCAATTTTAGATTTGATGTGACCTATAATCCGTTACCATATCCTGCCAACGTTTTCATAAAATTTGCTAATAATACTATGATTAATTCCGACGGCACCGAACTTCTTCCGACTGTTTGTGAAATTCGACCGTATCTCGACACATGCGGTATATATACTATATAGATTATTATAACTGTTGAATTTACGCAAGCTAAATAGCAACTATAATTAATAATTGTTTCTCCGGTGCATGTGCAATTTTTTAGCAAACGAAACAAATAGTGTAGCAATATTTGTGATTTTTTCAGTGGTTATTAAACATAATATAAATTTCAAGGATAGGATATCGATTATTAGCGGAAATATGCACTATATAATGGCTGAGCTTCTCGTATAACCGATTTAAAACCTCCGGGTTTTACTTCCGGTTTGCACTTGTCTTTTTTGCATTTTGAGTATTTTTGATTGCAGCAAGCGGGCTTACACTGTATAAAACATATATAATCAGATTAGTATAGCACTACTGAAAAAAGTAACTAAAAGAATATATTGTTACCGCGTCGGTTCTGATTGAAGTAACTTAGATATATCTTGAATTTGAATAGTGCAAAACTAAGCGTGCCGGCGAAGTATCTAGCTACCATATTTTTTATGCCTGAGATTGATTTTGAATTGACATTGTTCTGTTACCGTTGTATTTGTTTGCGATATTAAGCTTAATATTTTGGCCGATAAATATCTTTTCGACTTGGTTTTAGTAAGCGATTTACTTTTTGTCGTCGTACTAGTTTTCATTCGTGTTGTAATTTGAGGATTTACTATGATGGTAACTAGATTTACGCGAAACACTAGGTTACAAAGTCTTTTACCTGTGGCATTGGCAGTTTCTTAACTCCACTGTTCGGCGCAAGCAGTACCTAAAAATTTGTCATTTTAGGAGAACGTCAGAGAAATTTTTTTAATATTTATATAATTTCGGAGAGGTTTGCAGCACAAGTGAACACCAGCCGGAAAACTGGTCGGCCACGGAAACGGTCAGCCGCCAGTCTAGAAAACGGTAGGTCACCACAAATTTAGGCCGGTGCTCACCAGTGGCATCCTATGCTCCGCGGCTAATGATCCACTGCGATCTATATCATTAAACGGTAAAATATAGTAACGCAGTTTGTTTGTTTATTTAATCTATTTATAGTATACTGTGATCCGCCGCCGATAGTTGCGAATAGCACGTTTCAAATAATACCGCAGAACACGACCAAATTTTGCGTGGCCTATACATATATTGACTTTGTATGCGACGCTGGCTTTTACTCAATTGGCAATGCACAGCAATCATTTTGTGGTCCTGATGGCAATTATTTTCCGGATCCGGTTTGTTATAGTACGTTTAATTATAAAATGTTTTTGCTACCAAGAAACGGGGCGAGTGGACTAGCAACCGCTTCGATGTCATATGGAAACCCATGGGGGCCAGTAGTAGCACAGGATCTAGTTCGAAAAGTTTGTTATCTTTGAGTTGAAGCGCGATCCAATTCTATTTGTCGTACATCTGACGCCTATATTGGTTATCACAGTTAGTCCAAGGACATGTGCAAATTAATCGAATTAAAGTTTTCCTAGTCGCTAAGAACCCTTGGGCTGAAATAATAAAGTAACGGTGAAAACATAAAGTACATGATTAGCAGGCCCGTTCAAACTAGTAATGTTACCCCAAGTTCCTCACGGTGTACGATTGAGAAAGTGTATAAAATATTTAACAAATTCCTCAGTGATACGCAGACCACTGCATGTAAAATACATTAGTATTTGGAAATACTTACAAACGATGGCGGTTGGTTTAGGTTTTCAGTTTAAGTGGAGTTGATGCAGGCATAAAAGAAACAGCATGCAATTTCAATCAGATTTGTGGTCACATTGGACAGGGTAGCTATTACACAGCTTTAAATATATGTATAGAGACGCGTAACCAATGCGTTTACAACTTCTAGACAAGATATTTCGTTAAGTGCTGTTTGCCTAGAAATGTTTAATTTGATCTTGAAGAAAAAATACGCATTACTAAGATTCGTCAACTGCTGTGCATAACATCATTTTTAACATAGCCAGCCATGCAATATAGCTAGCCAAATATTTGTACGCACGGTTGTTCAGCTAACTCGTTCAAACTTGTGTGATCGCACTCATTTGGACTTGTCAAAACCATGCGTACAAATCTCAGAACGGCAAGCCATGCTATAACTATTTAGTTTCAGTACAGCCGTGGGCTGAAAATATCTGAACGCACGGTTATTAACGGTTAGCTATATTGCAAGACAGTTGCAGCATAGCCAGCTGTATGTTCAAAGATTTGTCGATGCAATCTGAATCAAAGATTTGTTGATATGAGAAATTGTATAATATCGTTCTCATTTGAACTAGGCACAACCGTGCGTACAAATTGTTGAACGCAAGTCAGTTATTCTACACCTATAACTTCGTAACTGAATAAACGCTGCAGGGGTTACTACCCCCATGTGGCTGATCCCCAAAGTCATACTGAAACCACTGCACATTACCTGTGCCGAAACTGAAAATTGAGAAAATTTTATCAGTTTTAGCGAAATTATAAAAATTTTAAAGCAAAATTGAGAAAAATGGGAACATTTATGAGTAAAAATTGGGCAGATGGGTGATAATTTTGGTTACCCTACCTGGTTAGCCCTACGAAGACCATGTTCCCCTCCGTCAGTTTGACAGACCTTAGGTACCTGTATATTCCTTGTATAATATTTAAGCACGTACAAATCCAGTATATAAACTTGTCATTTTGATGAAAATCGTGTAAATATTTTTGATGTCGTTCGATTAAGCTTGTCAATGTTGTTTGAACTTTGCCTAAAATTACACATTTGTTGAGAGTTTTTCAAAATTATCGGTACATAGCAAAAGCACTATTGGCAACCGAAAAAATTGCAAAGAATTTTGCTATTTGGGCATAGTGGCATTAATTTAGATTGTTGAACTTCCTGGACAATAGGAGTCGAATTCATACCAAAATCAGTGATATAGCTTTGAAATTAAAGATTTTTTGCTGAGGGAGTATAATCGGAAATCTAATATTTATTTGGGCAGTATAACGACAAAATAATGCAGTGGTTTCGAGTATATTTTTGGCAAAAAACCCTACATCTTCCAAACACTTTTTCTCGGAGTAATACTGAATCGACGTCGTTGAAAGTCATACTCAATACAGAGTCGCGTTTTCAACTGTTGGGAAAATTTAATTTATTAAATGTTATTTGAAAAAAAATAAAAAAGGGAAAAACCTGATTATATTAACAGTTACAAAATATGTAAATTCAGGAAGCGAACAAAAATTTATTTGAGCGGTCAGTGTCGGTCCTGAAGCTTGGACATGGTCAAGGGTAGTATAACGTACAACACGATTGCTATATGGTTGCTATAAAATACTTTCATGTTTAACCATTCTTACCTATAAAGGTGTTCGTTTGGAACAAAATAGCACACTTTCGCTAATTTGGTGCAAGCAGCTGCAACAATAGTTGTGAATGATTACAACTGGGTTAGCTAGCCATGATTTCTACACTCTTATCCTTTGATGTCACCGAAGGTAATTTGGTCTGTGGCAAAAAGCGCTGTTATTGTAAGAACTGTATCTGAAGTGGGCAAAGTAGAATTACTATTACTATGGCTTGAGATATGTTTCATTGAATGGAACCTGCGTTTATTATTAATCCTTTTATGCCCGCTAGGTAATGCCCGAACGCACATTGTGTGTCATTGTGTTTACTGTTTGTCGTATGCTGTACGCTTGCACGTGCATTGTTATTCGTCTGCGTAATGAAATTCCTTAATCAACCGAGCAACGCTCTTAGATAGCTTAGTGGTTTGTGTGCACAACTTTAACCGGCACGCCCCGGGTTTAATCATTGGCGCTGGCTTGAGTTTGTCAAACATTACGCGACACACAAATTAATTCCAGCATGAAAGCTGCAACAATAGTTTGCTGTTAATTTTATATTACTATTCGCCTATTCCGAATAGCATAGAGCGTAATTTTTTGCATAAAAATTTAAAACAGACGAGCAGAGATAAACAAATATATAGCCTCACGAATTTAAAAAATTCAACTAAAACTTTTTCAGAATACAATGAAGAGGCGGCATACAATTTGGCTTGGAAATTAACAACAATATTGTAAAGTACACTATTATCAATAGTTACTTCGCAGAATGGGCAGTCAAATTATTTTGAAATATATCAATAAAATCATATGATTAGCCTAAGCGCATTTATCTCTGTTATGAAATCAGATGGCAGCTGTAATAATCCGGTGACAGCATTCTGATTCCGTTTAAACGAGGCACAATAACTTGGTTATATCAAAACTGCACCCTCGACTACTACTGCAATAATTTATGCAAAGCAATATCGTAGGATGTTACCAATGCTGTAATAGACGCTCTGCTGGGAACGTTGGGTTATTAGGAAGATAAATTGGATTAGTTAATCTGGTCGACATATAGTATATATGATTGATTCTACCAAGAAAAACGAACAAGCATGCTTAATACGTGCATTCCAAAAAATAAACATTATTAACTGGTGCACAAAATATTTTAATAATTGCGTCGGCTTCAACTGAATCTTATTAGATACTGTGACAAAGCGCTGTATGTCCTAAGACTTGAATTGAAAAATTAAAAATTGAAAAACATTACTTGCCTAGAAAGTGACATGTGGCAGAGTTCGCGTAATTTTAGCAAGCAGCGATGGCTGTTTCTGTTTGTAATTGGAAACTGAAGGAAACAGCCGAATTGTCGAGTATCAGACATTTTGTTACACGTAGATATTTATAATATGTACAGATATAATTCCTGAATGCATGAGGGTTGTAAGTATATTATGTCAGTCTCAGCAACAGTTTGAAGTTGGGGCGTGATTTATAGGACAACCAATATATATGACTAAGTTTAGCGCCTAACAACGGTAGTCCAAACACAAATTGGCTAAAATTAAAAAAATTTGAGTCTCAAAATATTCCAAAAATTTGTCCTCCCGCGACCTCCGCCGACCGGCTGGGCCTTTGAGAACCACCCTCACACCAAAGCACCCGCACTGCCTGCTGGGGCTTCGAATTTCGCGCTTGTATGATCTACCCCTCAGTCGACTGACCTTGGGCACCTATACATGTTCCGGTGGGAGGATCCTACCAATGGATCACTTCCGCTGGATCCCCCCTTGGGACAATGTGATGCGCAAATCGATCTGTGACGTATTGAAAGCGTTAGTGAACCAACGCTGTAAAATATTTCAATAGAGATTATTGGCAACACTTGGTGTTGGTATTACATATGAGCAGTAAATCGCAGTAAAATTTGCAGTAAGTTCTACACTCTTCAGCTTTCCGATATTAATGTCGTCTTCGGTTCCGCCCTTATCTACCAGTGTTTATGTCCCACTTCATGGACCACAAACATGAGTACCGCACCCATGTTCTTAGTCCACCAGCTCCAGAATCCCATGTTTCTGGACCATCGACTTACACCCCACCCAGGTTCTTGGACAACTAAATTTAAACCCCACCCATGATTTTGTACCACTAAATTCTGGCTCTAGGTTCCTGGGCCACTAATTCAGACCTCCACTACACCCCTGATGGGGTCGAACGCTTTTGAAAAATTCTGAACTAACTTCTGAAAAATTCGCTCTTGAAGTCTGAACTAGTGGCCCACAGACCGAAGGGGGGGGGCTGAAGTTAATGGTTCATTAACACAGAGGGGTTGTAAATTTAATGGCCAAAGAATATGGCTGGAGTCTAAAGTTGGAAATTCAAGAACCTGGGGTGTGCTTTTGGTGATTCGAAAATACGAGTGGTGCAGTTGTGTGTATGATCGACCAAGTGGGTCGAAACCCTGGGGGGTTGCGTTGAGACAGAAACAGACCACGACGTACCGCGGATGAAAATAAGGAGATGCTGAAAAGTGTCGCATGTTTCAGCTGAGTCGACGACCGTCTTGGCTAGAACTCGGCCGCGAAATAAGTGCAATATAAAATTGTGTTCAAGATGAATTTATCAGAATTCCAAACCGGAAATTGACAAAGTGATCTGAACAGAATCTCGGTAAAGATGCAAAAAGATTCGCCATACATTGAAATTGTCATACATGGTCGTGACAAAAATCAGCCGATAAGTATAAACTTTTTAGTAATCAAACATGTTCCATTCAATCACTGTTTTTGGTTACGTCAATTTCCCTGTTTCCTTTAAAAGTGTTTGAATATTCAACGGTATTTTCGTTAACCGCATCCATGAATCTAAAGGTCTGTAAATGATTGTTCTTGATCACACACTGGTACTTTTTCTCGAATTTAGAATATTGCCCGGCAATGGTTGTTCCAAACGCAGATAATACCTGGGCAATTCCTCTTCGTCAAGACCAAACGCGTTATATTATCTGTGATCCGGGTTATGATCTACTCGGAGAATGGGCCATTACATGCTTTGCCAATGGAAGTTATGATTATCCGACACCGCTATGTACAAGTATGTTTACTGACGACATTGTCGCGGATACTCGGCTTTTTCAGCTGAGTGTAAAAGTAGGAAAAACGATGTGTAACTTTAAGCAAAATATTGTTTATGTAAAATATCACTACGCTAGCGTACATAGCTTAGCAATGACATCATTTAATCCGAGCTTGCGATGCAGCAAAATATTGGTTATACAAAATATCACTACGCTAGCGTACATAGCTTAGGTATGACATGATTTAATCGAGCTTGTGGTGCAGCGGTATCGGATTAGTCTTACACGCTAAAGGTTCGAATGCCAGCTGGCCAATCGTAAGATCGGTCGTGGAACGTTTTTACTTTTCATGACAATTGTAAATGAGATACTTCAGGTTGGAATCTAATTTTCTTCGTATTTTTCCAGCTTAGTTATTTTCAAATCAATTGTACCGTGATGTCAATCATTTCTACAATGCTTGTCTATATGTGTCGTTCATTATAGTATTTTGTTGCCCCATCTCACCAAAACCTACTGCCACCTTAATGAGATTTCACGTAGCTTTCTATTCTCATTAGTGCTGGGCATCGGCCGAATTCTTCGATGACGTGCCTGTCGTCCCTGAAATTTTGCGGCCTGCTGTCAGCCGGTAAACATGCCGCCCGGGATCCGACCCCCGGAAAAACTGCCGGCTGAAAAACGAACAGCCAGCGACTTTTTCCGCTAGAATACAACCGTGTGGCCGGCGGACCTCTCCAAGATTAATTTTCCACAATTTTTCTGTGATACTTTAAAAAAACCAATTTTTTTGGTCCTGATTATGCACAAAATTGGACTCATCCACTGACAGTTACGTCTAAAACCACAATGCTCTTTACGCTGCAGTTCCTATTACAGTGTAAAAACACTTAATCTATGCGAAGCAGCTTCGAAAAACACCTTACATTTCGGAACGAAACCTATAGCGTCGCGAGCCACCAGGCGGTCTCTAACGCTTTCAGAATAAGCATAAATCAGACGTTGCTATATGCTAACTTATTTGCATTTTTGTTGCATAAATGTGGTAAGCCCCGAGAGATTTTCAGTTGGTAGGCGGACTTCTTTGGTCCCGAAGAGTATCCTGATATATCCCTAGTGGGACAGAGCCACTCAACTTAGTGCTTAACACATATTTGCGTACGCCCTCATCTAACCTTGATTACAGTAAAAGAAACTTTAAAATTATACATATATTGAGAGAAAATTATGTTTCGCTATAGCAAATTTTCAATATAATGTGCTATTTTAGTCTTTATAGTATCGCACTTGAATCAATTTTTACACCATAATATAACACTAAACCACCTACAGCGCAACAGAAAACAGAAAAACATTCAGATATACAAACTGCAAGGGTCACAGGAACTAGTTAAAACTACTGTTTTACTGTCCAAAAGAATAAGTGTAGAATCTATTTCTACTTTATAAAATAAATATTATTGCCAGGCAGCATAGCACATAATGTGTTGCTCGCGGTCAGCCTACCACCTACCTGGTCAGAACACCAGGCGTTCGGAATACCTGTCGACCGGATTACCGGCCGGCCGTAATTCCGACCGGCCTGCGCGTAACAAACCCGGGAGAAACTCGGCGGCCTAACGACCAGTCGCTGACCGAAAATCGGCGTCAGCGGTGATGCTAAACAGGCCAGCTGCCTAGCAGCAGGCTGCCGGCTTTTCCGGCCGGTGCGCAACACTAACCCTATTGTTTATGCGTTGTATTGTGATACAGCTAAGCCTACTGTATGAAAAGGCTTAAATCTCGAAAGAACCAGCTAGCTCACTTATGGCACGCGGAACAAACTACTTCTCAAATCTAATAAGGCGACACATTTGCCCAGCCGTATTCTAAGCGGTGTTCTACAAAAATAACATTGATTTCTTAAACCGAGTCAAATTTAGCATTACAACATAATTATCCTGGCAAGCCAACATTAATATAAAGCTTGCTACACCAAATCAACCTCATAATCATACAATCCGAGAATTGTGACACCAAATATAGTCGTACTTCATCTACCACACAAAGTTATATCTACAAGTCAGGTCATATACATCGTCAGGAAGTAAGTCAACATTAATGTTATTTTGTATTCTTTACTTTCTGTTGGTCCATGTCATCTTTAAGGGCCGAATTGTTTATCGTTAGAAAAATGAGCAGCTTAAAGCGGGGCTTTCGGAGCGCGGCAACACCCCGACTTTAGGCTTAGGATTACTGTATGGCTCATATAGGGACATTATGTAAGGTTAAGACCTATGCTTACTATATCAAGAACGGCCTAGCATGCGTTTCACGTTCGCCCAAAAAGTTGCGTTATGTTCATAACTATTTGTTTGAGCAATACGTTAGCCAATCATGTGCTGCATTATATTTTTATTGCGTGTACGGTTCTGCTGTTCACATGTAATATAATATAAAAATTAAAAATTTATTTATATGTTCTAGTCTCATGCCCTGTCGTTACGATACCAGATGGTTCTGGATCTGCAACGCCTGTCGCAGATGGCGCCACTAACGTAATAACCTGCGATCCTGGATTTCGTATGTTGGGCAGTGACACACTGACTTGTTTAACTGGCACGTATGATCTTCCACCGCCTCAATGTAAAGGTAAAGTTTTCAATCGTGTTTCTACTTCATTTCACTAGAATTTCAAGTTGGTCGCAAATAGCACACCAAATGTACTGTCAAACAACTTCTTATGTTCGGTTATTGTACCCTGGCTTATTTAACTGGCAGGTATGATCTTACATTGCCATCATATAAAGGCGAAGGTTGAAGTCGTGTTTTTGCTCCTTTTCTCAGCTATTTACTTGTAGCTAAACGCGCACCTAGTGGATGCGGAGAGAGTACCGCTTGTCTGCATTCAGTGACTATTTGAAGAGTTCAAATAGAGTTTCCTGAGCTCTATATGCATTCCGACAATAACATTAATAGGTTAGAAATACGTTAAGAGTCACGTCGTGATTATTTTCGACGCGAACTGATACTGTTTATTATATTGCTTTCCTTAGCAGACGAAACAAAAGAGATAAGATATTGATATAAAATATAAAACAAAAGATATAAGACATAAAAAATATAAAACAAAAACAAGAAATAAATATGAAATGACAACGTTCAAAAAATATAGTATGAACGCGTCATTGAATGCTGATAGCGCAAGCCTAAATACTTTCATACCGCATGTATAGTATTGCTTTTATCGTATTCAAAAACCTGTTAATTGTTTCCAGCTTTCCGCGTACATATATAACATATTTATCATAACTATATCGAATAATGTTAACTGTTTTCTGAGCCAAAATTTACCATATTTAGCGCCTGTACCTATGTTATAGTTTCAAAATGTACTTAACGTAGTTTGAAATCAATGAAACCAACGTGTTTAACGGGTTAAATTTTCCCATAAGTCAATCTCTTACCCTTCATACAAGCACGTAACCGCCTAGTTAATATTTTGAAATTAACATTTTTAAGATATTCCATAAAGTTTGACTAATAGCCGATGTCTTTAGCAAGAGTTATAACCAAAGATGTTAGATGTTCAAATTCAAAAATTTGCGAATTCACATCGATTTTGTGACAAACTGGGCAGGATATAACTGCAATGCCAGAAACACAAAGTTAGATGCACAGTTAGATTCCACTTTTCGTCAAATCAAAAGATGAAAAATCCATCAATCTATATGCGTATCACAGACGGAAATAATAATAAAAGGAAACTCCAGTCGCTACGCTCGTTTCATATCAATTATCGCTTATTGTTACTTAAAATCGAAATATATACTGAAACATAACGAAATACCTAGACGCCGCGTCGGTGCTTGCATGTTGTTGTCAAGTATACAGTTTATCTCAACTGAACTCTGTCTAAATGATCTAACATTTCACCCGAGCAGTTGCTGGGAAACCGTTCCACGGAAAAAAATTATATAATTATTCAGTAGGATGGTTTGGCCTAAACACTGGATGGTTACGTTTACCATCTATATGTCTTGGAGTTGTATGCGTATCCACAAATTAATTACAGAAGATCGAATTTGAATTCGATAAACAATACACGGAGCTTTTAACTCGGCGTTGGTGTGTTATCATTTAAGCCTTATGCTTTAATTTTAAAGACACATAGGCTTTTCATAAATAGATGTGTGACTGCTCCCAAATGGATGACAAATGTCGTGGAGAATTATTACTGTTTTAAAGACTAACTGTATATATAAGTTTTCATGCAGGATTTTGTGAGATACCATCAATTTTGAACGGCAGTACCAACGGTTCTGATTTTGTAATAATCGACAATTCGCTATCGTTTACTTGCGATGCAAATTATTCTCTAATTGGCAGTGCGACGTTGACCTGTATTGCTAACGACACTTATGACTTGGCAGTGCCTGAATGCAAAAGTAAGCATTTTCAGCAATTTTCAAAATGAAAATATTTAAGAAACTATAAATCTTCTCGTTTCTTGTGCGCAAAACCACAGGTGAGATATCTTGGAGTAGCTTCATACTCGCTTTGTCGCACTACCACTTTCAACTCATCCTATCTTGCTAACATATTAGTTATGGGTTCTACAATACTATAATTCCTTTGCTAATTTGCAGATTATCTGTATTATATATTAGTATGTTTACAGCCGGAACATTTATCATTATATTTTAAATAATTTATTCTGTTCGAAGAACGTTTTGATATTATTACTATCAATATTGACGGACATTGGCATACACACATCATGCATAGATAAATGTACGAAACGAACGCTAGCGGCAAGGAAAACGCATTTAAGAAAGTTGAGTAATAATTGCGAAATTGACGAAGTAGTATAATCGTGCATGAATTATATGTGAATGTGCACGGTTTGTCAGAACTAACTTATATATGGCATATTTTTCGCATACTTTTTACCATATATATCCTGTTATGTTTGACTGAAGCGCTATTGTAGGATTTTGTCCAACTCTAACGATCGCTAACGGTGTCAGCTCGGCAATAAATGCCGTACCAAATGGCAATACGAATACAATTACGTGCAATGCCGGATATCACTTAGTCGGCAACGAAACAGTGACATGTGTTGCTGGAGATTATGCTCCGTCAATTCCATATTGCACAGGTAGATGATTTCATTTGGATTGTTGTTATAAAAATTAATGCTTTTTCTAAATCAGAATCAGTGATTTTTACATTTTTGAAGATCTATAAGGGAGGGGATCGTAGCAATGGAATTTATGAAAAATTTCAATGTTGTTTCTTGAAAGTTTTCAAATGTCGTTTTTCAAGAGCGAAGACACGTTTAATGTGATGATATGCAACAACTTTACAATATCTCTATGCCGCCACGCAGACTTCTACTGTTATTTTAATGCGCATGCTATCCTTTTCATGTTCATAATATCAAATTGACTCAGCTACACAACACAAGGCGCCGTTTTATCTTGGCTCATTTCCTATTTCAGATTTGCGATTACCTTAGCGATTGCTAACTTTCTGGATTTTAGAAATTAGATTAAAAGATAGTTTTGAAATCTGTTAGCGTATAAAACGTAAGGCCAGGGGGACACGTGGCCCTCTGGGATGCCCGCCGCTTCCAATTGCTTCGCCAACAAGAAAATAAATTGCAGAATTTTGAAATGTAAATTTATTTTTGACACCTTGAGCACGAATTTTGTTCACAAGGGTTATTTAAGTACTTTCAAAATTTGCTATGACAAAATACAAGATTTCAAAAGGCAAAATTTGGTAGTGGGCGCTAAATTTTTGACGTAAAATATATTTAGTTTGTTTGTTTATTTGCCAATAATAACATAACAAAGCAAATAAAATGCTAATTAATTATTCAAATTTTCTTAATGCAACTGTAGGCTGAATTGGCTGGGATTAGGATGGTAAAAACCGCTAATATCTCTTGTAATTTATATGGAGACCAAATTTCAGAAGAATATTCCAGCTTAGGTAAAATGAAGGACATGTATAAAATAACTAAATTAGCAGTATTTTTGCATTATTTTTTTGTAGGAAAAGCGACGCAAATTCATTGATTGGACGCGCAAAATCATTGAATAGGAGGCGTAAATGTTTTGCTTCCCCCTGGGCGACCCATACCGTCGCTGAGCACTGAACTATTCCGATTCCATTAAAATTCTTTATAACCAACAAATCTCAACTGTATAAAATATTAATTGTAACAAAAGAATTATTGTTTTTTGCTCAGAGTTTTGCGACCCTATCGCCATTATAAATGGGAACAGCAGCCAAGCAACAGTTGTTCCTGTTGGCAATGCAACTGTGTTCACGTGCGATCTTGGATTTTCACTGGACGGAAACTCAACGTTGACTTGTATCGCAAATGGAACGTACGATTCCACGGTTCCAAGATGCAAAGGTAAACTGTGGCTACTTAAATTATTGTTACGTATTCTTAAAGCATTAGATCCTCAGTCAGATACAGTTTGTAGCAACCGTTGAAAAAAGTGCAACGTCAGAATCGATGTATACAAGCTTTTTATGGCCGCAAAGTCTAATCGCTTCTTGTCGAACACAAAACAACACTAAACATGGTGCAAAATAGTTGTGTGTAGTGCTGTCTAATAAAATATAGCGATGTATATTATAAAATAGCGTTGGTATTTGGGACTGAAACAAATAAATTTATTTTAAAGTAGAAATGCTTTGGATAAATATGAATTTTGCATTGAGCACACTTCAAATCACGTCAATATTCTATGTCCGTAGAGCAAGTTCATTTTAGGTTATTTTAAGAGAAATTAAATAGAAACCTAAAATTTTTTGAACGTATTTGGTTTAAAAAAGTCTTAGCTTGCTGTACAGTACCGATTTTCTCCCACACTTTATGTACGTGTGCGCTATTTTTTATACCAGATTTCAGCGGTGTCTACTTAAATTGTTTTGCTAGGCTTTAACCTGATCGCTCATTCAGTCAGCCGGCGTGTTCTAGGCAGGGAGTCTAGTTTGCAGCAACTCTAAACTGGATAGGTGTCAGTATATTTCCAATGATGTTTGTTGTATGATCGAGAGAATAAATATGAAAAATTTCATGTCATTGTTATATCTTGTATTTGTAACTTTATTGACTTTTGCAAAAATCTGTACCATAGAAGTCCAAGGTCCATCTCTTTAGGGTTTAAATGGTTCCGGCAAGGAGGTTGTGGCAGGAGGGAGGGTAAATTTTCGCAAATGTATATATTTTCGGAAGTCCGAGGTCCGTCACTTTAGGAGTAAATGGTTCCGGCGAGGAGGTTGTGGCGGGGGAGGGGGGTAAATTTTCACAAATGTATATATTTTCGGGAACTACAAAAAGAATGTGATGGTAACAAAATATTTCTAAATATAAACAATAATTTGATCAATTTTTCCGTGTGACTTCGGCGGTGCTGGGTGTTGTGCCATTAAGGGACTACGCACCCCTTCCTTATATGAACAGCTGCGATCTATAATCATCCAGATTTTACATATCATTGTTTGCGTTAACTTGTAGCCTTTGTAGCATTTTTTTGTAAATTATAAACAATGTTAACTGAACATGAGGCCTGGCGCAATACTCTCTTCAATTAGTGGTATACTGAACTTCATTTACTAACATAAAATGTGAAATAAGGTTTGTAAATTTTAAATGCAGAAATTTGAACTGTACAAAACAAAGTTTGTGGCGAAGAAAATTGGAAACCGCACAGAAAACTGATATCATTTAGAGCAGTGGAAACTCTGTCTAGACTGAGAGTTTGAATTTAGCCCGTTTTGTGATAAAAATCCGTGTAAAAATTGGTAGAGCGCAATATTTCATAAAATACACAATGATATTGTAGTCGGATAACCAACATTTGTAAACACAACACACAGCCAGTTTAATATAGATTCAGTAGATTAATAATTTTTGTCGTTACAGAATTGTCAGTAAAACTTCATTATACCGGTTGACAGAGGTGATGCAAAGAGAACGGTGAAACGTATCTTGAATGCACATTTTACATTGAAAATTTTGTACATATTTGTCCGTTGTACCATCTTTTCAACAGCTCTTTTGGTTACCGTCGAGTCTGAACCTTATAAAATATAATTAAAACCCCACGGGTATGAAATACTTGCAACTGGAAGTACTCATATCAATCAAGTAAAAAAACTATTTGTAATAATTTGGTTTGGTAAATATCTTCGAGAATATGTTTGTTCTTTTCAGTTGGGCAGCGGTATGCACCTGCTCAAAAGCTGGATAATGGGCAGTACGAAAGTTTCTCCGAATTATTGGAAAAACTGTCCCACTCTAACCCATACCTTGCTGGACATGTTTCCGTACTCCTCTGTCTTGCTGCACCTTCGCTTCGGTGATTTGTTTTTTCTAAGAAATACCATTGATTTGGCTGGAACTTTTGTTATAAACTCCTTTGTTTGTGTTGAAGTGTCATATTTTAAGCAATGCTCAGTAGTTTTGATTATTCTTCTCAATATTTTTATACATAATTTATATAGATTAAAAGTGTCCAAGTCATATCCATTGTATTGTATTTGTATTGTATACGTTATTATAATCTTTAGATTTAGTGCAACATTATGCAATTGGCGCTGCATTTCCACTTGTGTTAAAATGGTTTTACTGTATACAAGTAACGGCATTTTTACATTTTGTAAGGAAGCCTGGGCAATAGTTGCGTTGCAATATGTATGTATTAACAAAATTTCCATTCCGTTGTATATATTAAGCAATAGCCAAATGTATTGGAGTGTTACATATATTTCAATTAAATACTATTATATATTTTTATGCTTCAAGAAGTGTCAATGTATTTTACAAAATTTACAAAATCCTGAAAATAAAATTGAACATTGTCGTAATTTTAAGTACACGCTGTTTGAAGGTTGTCTCCTTTTGTCTGTTTGTCGCGCTGCTGAGAACTAAATGTAGAATTGATTTTCTCTATGAATCATCCATTTAGTTCATAAATTGAAGTAGCGTCTAACTAATCAATAGTGATGGATGGTAATTTAACAATAAGCAATCCTGACGATGTAATGCAATCTTGAGTTGAGACATTGTAATTTTCCAGAATATTGCGATGTGATTTCAATTACAAACGGTACAAGTTCAGCAACAACTGAGTTGTGGAACGGCGATACCAATGTAATCACTTGTGATCCTGGATTCCATATTTTGGGATCCGATACTCTAACTTGTATAAACGGTTCATATGACCTGCCTATTCCTCAATGTCAAGGTATGCAAGACTTATTCTAGTACACGTTATGTTGGAATCATTGTTAATGTTGTTAAGCTTTGTTTTACTTCGTTAGGGTGTGTAACTATAAATTTAATAAATACGTAAAAGAATCGTGCAATTAACAATAAAAGATGTTCTTTCTTACTACAACAGTAGCTAGGTATCTCAATTTGTTGTTACCTATACTTCTATTAAAATGGTAAACGGTGTAAAATTTAGGCTCGTGAGAGCACAGCAAGCATGCCAACATACAGAATATGAAAGCTGGATTTTGAGTTTCGTCAAGCAGTTTGCTGTATTTCGTGGATGCAGTTTAATTCAAAATAAGTATTGCAGAATATTTTGTCAAAAATACAACAGTTCTTATAGTATAAATGTCACATTGTTGGTACAGCAGTCATAACGGCTATAAATGTTAATAATATGTAGGTATTAATTATTCAATATGTAGCTATGATCCCTTTTCTGCTTTATTCTGTGCTAGTGGTGGTGTGATAGCTTTGCGTAATGTGTTTTGAAAATGGCTCTTGATACAGTCTACCCTTCGAAGAAAATAGTGACCTAACGATGGAACTGGAACTTAATACCGTTCTGCATTGTTCCTAAATAAATTTACCCAGTTTTGTCATGAGATAGATTATCCTGTTATATGGTGACCAGATACATACCCACTAAAACGTAGTTTTTATTGCAAAGTAGCGGATTAGCGAAAGTCTTAACATATATTATAACTCAACATTTTCAAGAGAGCTTAGAAGTTGTCTGTACTTCCACTGTTTTTGTTAAAGTGGTTCAGCTGCATGTGCTGCCCG
Organism: Trileptium ribeirensis; assembly: GCA_030248225.1. Taxonomy (NCBI): domain Eukaryota; kingdom Metazoa; phylum Nematoda; class Enoplea; order Enoplida; family Thoracostomopsidae; genus Trileptium; species Trileptium ribeirensis. Next base: position 36,283 of record JASANE010012926.1, read on the forward strand.
GCCAAAATCAGTTCTGATCATCTCCTCTAATAAGATAAAACTAAGCTTATTGGATTGAAATTTTGCAATAGATATGGCACAAATTCGCATACCTACAAATTACCCGATTAGTTACAGTATTCTATTAAAATTTTTGCAGTGTATGTGCAATTTTGGCAAAAAAACTTACAGTATCTTGTAAACACTATAAAGTGCCCAATTTATTTTGGGTCGAATCATTTCAGCCCTTACTTTCCATTCCATAAGTTCTCCTTTGCTACCGAACATTTTCGAAAAAGAATTCCAATAAACGTATAATTCGCTATAGCTGTTCATCCGTATCCATTAAATCCGCTAAATCATTGGTCTTGAGGAGCTGCAACCATTTATGTGTAAGCCTAAGTCAAGGGTTTAGCTTCAAAAACATCGAAAAAATTTATCGTACATATGGCTGAAATTGAATTTCTGAATTTGCTGCATTTTCTGAATCGTCTCGTGAAGCTGAATCTAATGGTACTAAAGCCGTATTTTGAAACTAAACCATTTTTGGGCGGTGCTCACACAAAATAATAACTTTGTGATTACCTACGCAGCGGAAGCTGATGCTTTGTTGATTTTTGTGTAGGTCCTTTTAGATAATTTAGCTCTCGGAGAAGCATGGAATAAAAAGTTTTAAATCTTGTCACAGTGTGGCAGTCAGTATCATACACAAATTATTAGTTTCTTATCATTCGGGGTTTACATATATTAGTAACCAAATCGTACATTTGGGTGTTTTGTTGTTTCAAATGTTTCAGCGCAGTACTGATTTTAAGCAAATTCTATGATGCAATGCATCTGTTTATTCCATAATCGACCACAAGATGTGATGTACTCCTTTTGTGAAATTAGACATTTTTCGCAGAGGACATAAAATACTACGTTGCTATAGTTTAACATTTGTTTCTAAATTATAAAATAGACTCTACTGTTAGTGTTTGTTTTAGAATTTACTTGTGATGGTCGCAATCAAAAGTTTCAGGCATACGTATCGGTATTTATGGTTACAACCAATGAAGCTGCTCACGGACATGACGTATCGATGAGCTGTCTCACCTTTGCGAAAATCACTGCCTCCATGCCTCTACGACAGAGCACTCTAGCCGAAACTTAAAAAAATTCTGCATTTCTGCAGTAATACTGGAATTTTAATACTCTATTTTTTTTGAAAATTTCACACGGGGTTACTTGCAACACAAAATTATTGTTGGGTTCTACTTTTTAATTTTTTTAAGTTTATGGATCGATGAATCTTACCAACTAGGATTTGTTAGTTGCCAGCCGTATTAAGGACGTTTTGCCAAAATTTTAAAATCGGTTTACATGTGCATATTCAAAAATTTTAACGAATTTATGCCATCAGTAATATTTATTAAAGCGATATTTTGTAGAATTCTGTGAACCGATATTCGTGTCAAATGGTAATAGCAGCAATGGCGATGACGCTGTTATTGTCGGTAATTCAACAGCTCTCACATGCGACGCGGGGTACTCACTGGTTGGCCCAACAACACTTACGTGTATAGCCAATGGAACATATGACGCTCCAGCTCCTGTATGCAAAAGTATGTGGTTAAAAGTAAACGCACTGAACACAAACTAGTAGTATTGCACTAAAAGTGTGGTCTAATTGTGTTCGAATTTATGTTTGATAATAGTGTTAGAAACATTGAGATTTTTATTAAAATCTTGCACTATTTTACGTTGAAAATTATAATCGACAACCTGCTTCATATTGTTTCTCGATAAGAAACTGGTACAATCCTTTATAGTGGCGCACCGTATGACGTTTTGTAAAGACCTAGATATTAAACTGATTAGATAAATAGTGAAATGATATATACTGTATCGAAAATTCGTTATTGGTAACGACATTTTCTGCATGACACTATGTGTTATCGTTATTTGAAATATGTGGTGTAGTCTGCTTCAACATAATTTCCAGGAATTACATAACATCCGATATATATAATCATAGCAGTTATTGAGCGAAGTGATATGTCGTGGTGTCGATTATTGGTAACGAAAAGGATTCTCTCGCAGCGCCGGTCCTGGTAGTGCTACCAACAAGCGACACGGTGAAAAAATCTATCCACCTATATTTTAGCCCACGCGAAACTTTATTTGTCGTGCATAGCTTCCCCAGGCAATGATCAGTTGTTATATATACTATTACACGAAGAACATTACTTGGATTGGCTAATTTTATTCTAGGACAATGTCCCGTTGTGAATGTAACGTATGGAACTAGTAACATTACCGCCTCACCTCTGGAGGGAGATGTGTTCGTTTATACGTGTGACACGGGATTTATGATGATCGGTCAAGGTACTTTAACATGCCAAATCACTGGTGCATACGACTATACAGCGCCAATATGTGTTCGTAAGTAATATCTTTTGGGTTTGGCGTCTCATTTAAAACTATTATATTACATGCCCTTTTTTCCTACGCCATTAATATCGTCGTTAAATGGATATGTAAAATGAACTATCATAACTATTTATTCTGAACGGATGTTGATGAATAAATCCACGCATTAGGATTTATTTAGAAGAAATTATACTTAACAAATATATAAAACATTATTATATAGACACATTATGTGTAACTTAACATATTCTTCTCCCAATAAAAGCGGAATTATCAATGTATTTAAGCTAGATGTAATGTAATTAATACCATGCATCCGTTACCTCCATTAATCAATGATAAAAAAATCTCCAATTTATATATTTATATTTTATATATCATTAAGCATTGACCGTAAAATTAGCCATTTTTATACTATATGTAATTAACGCATCCATTAATAAATGATCGCAGAATTAAGTATGTATTATATGTAACGTAATGCATTCGTTAACCAATGATCACAGAATTAACTATAAATTAGGGACTTGTCTCATGGCCAAGAAAGTGAATTCTGAGTGGGTACGAAAGTTAGGAAAATACCACATATAGCTATATAGAGCTTTGTTCTCTGAACCGCGGCTGAGTGCCTCTAGTCGTTGAGGAGATATGGCCAATTTGGTGTTTTCGGTTTCCCAAGGGCCCATTTACACCCAATGTTAACCCTACCTACCTGATAGGTGACGTCAATAGCAAAGCAGACTATAAAGCAATGTAGATCTTTGCTCTCTGAACAAAATGAGCTCAATTTTAGCCGAATCGCTATAGTGGTTGAGGATGTATGACCAATTTGATGTTTTCGGGGTCCCAAGGACCTATTTACAACCCATCTTACGCCAACCCAAATCGACAGGTAAGGTCAATAGCAACGCAGCGTATATAGCTATATAGAGTTTCGCTTTCTGAACAAAATCATTCCAATCTTGGCCGCATTGCTCCTGCGGTTAATGAGATATGGCCAATTTGGTATTTTCGGTGGTTCCAAGGGTTCATTTTAAAACCCATTTTGTCCCAAGCCTGGAGCGTAGATGACCTCGGTAACAACAACCTCTACATATCATTATATAGCTAAACTTTATGAACACAATAAAACCAAATGCGGCTACATCACTCTGGTGGTTGTCGAGATATGACTCATAACGTGTTTTGGTGGGATTCCGAGGGACCGTACTTGGGCCCTTACGGATCCTCTTTTGAGGGGAAGGAGTTGCAATCGGTTTTTTGCTTTAACTAAAGGGCACAAATAGAGATTTCAAGCTTTCGAATGAGGTATCGCGCGATCTTATCTGCCTATCTTAAGTTGAGTTATGCGTGTCAACCGAAAAACCCACAAACAGAGACTGCCAAATTTCGCACTCCTGGCTAGTAAGAATTCTTCGCTTCGCTCGTTTCAATCACTCACTCAGAAGACAATTATGTATAACTTAACGCCTTCTTTAACCTATGATTTAACATTAACAATTTTTATATTATACGTAATTAAATGCATCCATTAACTAATAATTACAAAATTACGTTATATAAGCTACATGTAATTTAACGCATCTATTAACCAACGGCCGCTAATTAGCTTTTTGTATATTATATGTAATGTGGCGCATCCATCAACTAATAAACCACAGAGTCTTTCTGCTATAGCTGGAAGGGGGCTGACCCCTATGTCCGGCCGCTGATCCCAATTGGCCACCGTCCCCCTCTAAAGTTTGACTCCTTCAATTTTTGATTTTGCCGCTAAGAAATTTTTATCTCCCGCGACCTTAAGGTGCAATTTTAGAGAATTTTGGCGTTTTTGTTTATGGCAGCCATATAATGCAGTATAGTGACTAAGACATGCATATAAAAGGCCACATGTAATACGCAGACATGTATATAGAACGCCACATATATATACATAATATTCGTATATACAAAGCATTTAATATGTAATATATGCATATAATATATATTTGCCCCATATTGACCTTCTCCCCCTCCCCGAAGCCGGGGACAGACTTGACCACCGGAGGTTTCTATTGCCAGGGGCCCTGCAGAACCCCGACGTGCCCATTTATCAATAATCGCAGAATTAATTATGTTGAATAGACTAGATCTGACTTAACGTACCCGTTAACCAATACCCAAGATGTAGCCATTTATATATGAATGTAACGCACCCATTAACCAGTGAGTGATCACAGAACTAACTATACACTATACGTTACTTATCACACCCTTTACCTACTAATAGCCAAAATTGTGAGTTGAGCATGTATTTTTCAACACATACGCCCGTCGAAAAAATCATAGTGATTTGTTTGCACTATATTACCATAGTTGCTCAGCTAAAAGAAAACAAAATGTCCGCTGAGCACATCTTTTGCAACAGATATACCCGGGAAAGAATTGTGGCACGTCCTTTACGTTAACTGTACAATGTACTCAATGCACTATATAACCCTCAGCCTTAGATTAAGCTTTGGTGGTCGCATAGGTCAAACGACACTGAAAATGCAGCACACTGCGCCGGCGTACCATAGCGTAGCTTCGACGGGGCCCGTTGTCAAGTGCACTCAAACGTTAATGTTAAATATTTGCAGCATTATGTTGTTTGTAGCAAAACTACTTTAAATATCTTGCAGTCCTTAAGCTATAATAATTATAACTACTAATTTATGCTACTTTTTAGAACAACCGTGTTACTTTTGGTGCATAAATATGTTAATGAAGATCAAAAGCGTTTAAAATAAATTAAGTTCAAAATTTTTGTATTTAAGCGTAATATTGATGAATACAAAGTATATAGCTATGTTTTTGCTATAAAGATTAAAGTCGCATAACTAAATGCTTAAATGTTTGTTATAGTTATTAAGGTTTAATATTAACTGCTCGAGTTCCAGTGTGGTTTCAGACCGGCACGTGACACAATGTACATGATTTTTGCAGCTGGACAGATGCAAGGAATGTTCCAAGAGCAAAACAGTCCTTTGTATATATCCTTCTTTTATCTAACAAACGTGTTTCACACCACCAACAGAGAAACACTGTGGTCGATTCTTGACCACTTCGGTTGTCCCCAAGAGTTTATTTCAGTTATTCGGCTTTTCCATGATGGCATGACAGCTCTATCATTGATGAAGAAACAACGTCACAGCCTTTTGAAGTCAGCGCCGGCGTCAAACAAGACTGCGCCTTTGCTCTCACACTGTTCTGAATCTTCTTGGCTGCAATGCTTGAATTTATGTTCAAGAGAATGTCCCCAGTGCCTACATTTCATAGCGAACTGACGATGAACTACACAATTTGCGCTGATTATGCGCAAAACGAAAGATCCAGAACGGTCATTGTCGAACTGCAGTATGCGGACGTCTCATCAGTTTGTGCCTACATGAAGGAAGATTTACTGCATTGCCGATTTCTACCAACAATTTTGCCTTTCTTTTAACTGCATCGAAACGAAAGCACGTTACAACTAGAATGCCTATGAATGATCTGGTGATCAACATCAGTGGCAAAACGCTTGATTTCGATTATGATTTACCACACGTATGCACCTTTCTGACAAAGGATGTCAATTTGGACACATATATCAAACAGCAACGCATCATTCGGCAAAATATGGAAACGTGTGTTGGGTACACACGACCAGCGTACCGACACCAAGAGCAGCGTCTACAAAGACGGTGGTTATACCAACATTGACATATGTATTAGAGACTTAGACGGTGTACACGCGACACTTTAAACAACTCGAAGCTTTCTACCAACTATGTTTTAGCAGAATATTCCATACCAAATGGGAGTGTCGCCGAACAAACACTAGCACGTTAGAACAAGCGAATATAACCAGCACTGAACAGATGATTATGAAACACCAAGTAAGATTGTGCGGCCACTATAGTTCGTATGGAGAATGGGCCCCTTACCAATCAACAGTTTTATGGACATCTTAAAAGACTGAAAAAAATCCGTCGGTGGCCAAAATATGCGCTACAAGGACAACATTCGTATTAATCGTACGTCTTGCAAAGTTGACGCAGACACCTGGGATGAAATTGTCAAAAACCGCACTGGCTGGACAAAAGCACGTCTCAGGACACAGCAGCTACCGAGGAACTCCGTGGACAGCATGCAGCAGCTAAACCAAATAATAGAAAAACGCTCGCTACTGCTAAAGCAAGAGGTGGCGTGCCATCACTGCCCAGAGGTTTTCAGTGTCCCACTTGCGGTTTTGTCGCCAGGACCAGCATCGCTTTACTAGGACATAGACAGAAACACGGCCGATAAAGCCACCGGCTTTCACGAATTTTCGGGTACGAGGTCGACTTCAGCAACAACGTACAGTAGCTTTAGCGCGAGTTGATCGGAGCCCCTGGTGTGGTGGCGGTGCGCTACACGAATTTAGGTATTGCAAGCTGGAGACAAGTCCGAGGCCCGGTTGGCCAAAAAAAGATAAGATGACTCGTCGATAACTATATGTGGCAACTACTGTAAGATGTGTGTAGCGAGATACTAAAAATATATGCTATGATCAATTTTGTTGTTGAATCAATTCTAGACGGAACCGGTTCTACTAGAAAGGACGCTACTCTAAATAAAATTTAGTAGAATTAGTTGTGTTTTTGTAGTATGAATTCTTTACTTAAGGTCATTGCACTGTTTAAAATGCCGACTAAATTCTAGAAATTTCGGTTAAAGTTAACTTGACTTGAGTATGCTAGATTAATTTCGATAGATTCGATTTTAGCAAAATCAGTGGTAAAATAAAATCTATATATATAATCGATTGTAGCAGTCTTCGTGCATGCATCTTATAGTATTTGCTGCATTGCATAATAAACATCTATTCAGTTCGCAGTCGGAATTGGTTATGTGTGTATATCTACAACAAAATCACCATATTTTTTGAAGTTTATTTTTTAAGAGATGAAGCCGATATATTGTTTAACAATCATGCTATAATGCGTATAATAACTACTAAGCGACTGAAGAAACTTATACGTATGTATTTCTCAAATATTGATTGATAAATTATTTAGTGCTATCAGCCATATTTGTTCTTGCATTCCTTCTAAACCGCTGGATTGTAATGCGAGACTAGAGTTATAACTGCGGTGTCTTTAGATTCAAAAAATTTTGGCCCTGATTGGGCTGAGGGGGAAAAATCAGAGAAGACGCCCACCGTCTTTTCAGTATAGCCCCATAGTCTCTGGACCCCCAATCATCTCTTACCCCCAAAAGAGATCTCTTCGAGATCAGGGTCGCCCCTTTTCATGTATAACCTCCTGATGATGCTAAATTACTGTTCTTTTTATCTGGATTTTTTGGGTATAGACGCTTTTTTGGCAAATTTTTTCCTAAAGCTCCGCTTAATATCGTCAGGTCCCCTAACTCCCCATGGACCAGTTTTTCCTGCTGTTTCCAATGGAAAAGGTTTCAGGGCTTTAGCTCTTCAAGGGGGTTCAGGAGAGGGGCCCAATTTCAGTGGTCGGATTTTTTTAGAAATATGGAGTTTGGTTTTTTGACCTTTTTGGACATAACTTTGGATTAGATTAACCGATTGGGCTCAAATTTGGATATGATATAGAAAATGCAATGGGCTATACGCCGATGCATGGGGTGTGACGATTACTGTCCGTCACAAGAAGATAGGCTCCCGATATCGGGAATGCGAGCGAAAAATGGATATTTTGATGTTTGGAAATTAGGTTTGGACTGGGCTCAGTTTTAGGGTAAGCTTGAAGCTTAGGTTAGGGTAAGCTTGAAGCTTAGGTTAGGGTATCCGGAAATACTGCACTGGGAAATGCAGGCGAGGAAGCACCAGTACTGTGCACCCAAAACCGTGGCAGTTTGCCCTCGCAGCGGCTTAGTGCGGGGGGTCCGGGGGGCGGCGGCCTCCCGGCTTAGTCTTAGGCTTAGTCTAAGGCTTAGGCTTACGCTTAGTCTAAGGCTTAGACTTATTTTGTTAGGCTTAATCTATAACTCTATAAGAAAACGTATTACAGACATTGGAACTAACCTCTAGACGCGATACATTTTTACGATTTGGGCAATGAGTGCACCGACAATATTTTCAGCGAATTGTCGTCGTCATTGAAATTCAATAAGGGTTCGCTGGAATAGGCTATGAGGAACACCTTGGCGTCGCCGAATGAAGGTTTTCAAATTTCCCCAGAGACCATCGATGTTTTGCGTATGGGCGTCGGGATTGTGGGGATTAAGGAATTGGCTGTTATGGTGGTTGACCGTGGCGTGAGTATATTACTGGGGGCTAGGTAGGCGGCGCAGTCCTTGGATGTAGGTCTGGAAGCTGTCGGTGATGATGCGGGTTCCCTGGTCGGATATGTTGAAATATTAGAGGCATGATTGTGTTGATGTTGCGATTGGGGACGTGGAAAACTAGACACTTGCCCGTTTGTTGTTCAATCATGCCCGCCACCTAACCGTGCTGACGACGTGGCATGCCGCGGTTGTATTTTTGTCGAAAATCACGGTCGTAAGCCACAGCGACATCCCTACAGTGGAACATCTCCGCCACTAGAAAATAAATCATCAATCGATCAATCGAGCGTTCCCAAAGGGTTACTTCCGTAGAGGTTAACTGTGCTTGCGGATAACTTCAGAGGGAGGCCAGATATATCGATATGAATGGTACCATTGAGTTCCTCCTGTAATGCTGGATCGATCTAGGTCTATCGATCGATGTCTATTTTGCAAAAAAATTTTTTTCAAAATTTTCAGGTGACATTTCACAGGTGACCGTGTAAAAACGGAAAAAAATGAAATTTTCGGAAAATGGTCGTATGCGGTATTTTTGAACTAAACTCATCGAGCTGAGTCGACTGGTACCAACACTTGCTCATTTTCCCCCAGCCCAAGCAGCGCCAAAATTTTGGTCTTTGACGCTCATTGATGTTTTGTTAAAGTAAATATGCCTTAGCAGCTTAGAAATTTAGCAGTATTGACAAAAATGTATTGAAAATGAACCGAAATGTTTGAGATAAAAAGTCATTAATATGTTTGAATACTGAACATGTATTCACGAAGAAAATGTATCCGGTACACGACGAGAACTTGAAACTAAATGTTTTAGTCATAATAGAAATGAAGGCGTCACCCATTTTTATCTTTATCTTGCCACAATGTATAACACACAATAACTTAATGTTTGCATTATACGGACTACGCCTCGTTCAAGTTATAATGTCCCCGCTGTTTGGAATTCGGCCATAATGGCGACCCTACAGTATAGACAGTTATAGTCACACCCATACCATCAAATCCTGAGGGTACACAACACCCCCTTAGTTACTACGTTTTTGATCACTGTATCGCACACACTATTCGCTAACGGGATGTGAGATATGACGCCCTTTTTTGTCAAGTGAGGCTATTAACGGATATTTGGTGGAAATAGGAAATACACTGCTTCGATGTGAATAATCGTGATCGTAACTAGCTCATCGAAAATAATACATTAATAATATTTAATTTAATGCTTAAATTTTTTCAAATATAAAGTCTTTTCGCTTGTGAAACCCACTATCTTTATGCTTTGTTTTTATTTTTAGGATTTTGTCCAGCTCTAATAATTGCAAATGGAACAAGTTCAGCCAGTGGCGAAATCGTTGTTGGCGACATTAACGCTATTACTTGCAACGCCGGCTATCATATGGTTGGCCAAAACGTTCTCACATGCGGTAATGGAACGTATGACTATCCGGCACCTGAATGCAAAGGTAGTGGCTTATATTTTGTAAACTGTTGTATTGCTAGCAATTTCTAAGTATTTATACAAATATTTTGCAGTTATTGTTCCACTGCTAAATTATTTTATTAATGCCTTTCAATTCATTTTAGCCAAATCGCCGATCGTTGCGCTATTTCAGCTGAAATCAACGCTAAAGATAGAAACCACTAGCTACGTTTAATGCTCAAACAATCAAAATGAAAAAACAAATGGAAAATTATAAATTCGAGCTGTGCGAAAGAAGACAAATTTAAATAGAGAATGTAAAGTGGTACCCAACTACAAAACTATTTTCGTAGGTACTAACTGATTAATTTAAGGTCTCTGTAGAGAGCTGAAGTAATGACTTGTTGATACCATTTATTTACTGATTTGAATATGTAAATTACATCTAACAAAACTGTACTTTTTCTGGAACTCCATCAGCATTAGGATGTCTGTTTCAATTATCCGTTTTCATGAGCGCTAAGTCAAGGTTTTGCAGCCTAATGGACGTTATGCCGCGTTCACAGAGAATTGTGCGCAGTCGTTGCACACTATGGCAAAATTTTTGAAAAAACTGGTACTGAAACTGTTGCATTTTATAAAAAAACTACTACAAAAACTGTGTCATCTTAGAAAACTACTACAAAATCTGTGTCAATTTCAGAAATACTGCTACAGGTGTGGTGTCACTTTTAGAAACTACTACTGAAATTTTGAAACTTTTAGATGAATTGCTACACAAACTGTGTTACTCTTATAAAAAACTGCTACAGAAATGGTGTTACTTTTAGAAAAACTGCTATACAAACTGTTTCATTTTTATGAAAAACTGCTAAATATAACACAGCACGTCTAGCAACTTTTGAAAATATTGCTACAAATGCTGTTTATGCTGTAGGAACTATATACTATCGCAACAATAGCAATAACTTCATTAAGAAACTATAACATCAGCCGAGAGATCAGTGTAAAGCGGTTACTGCCGCCATAGCGAACCCTAAACTTAGGCAATGGCTTAGCGATGTTGGGTTACTGATAACAAGAAGAACATAATTATTGAATGCGTTAGAACATATAAGTAAAACTGTTTATGTTAGTCATAATAAAGCTGGAACAGAAAGGGAGCAAATCTCTACTTAATTCTGAGCTATAGGTTTCCGTCGTATTTAAGACAACAATCGAAACTTATGTTTTAAGATCTTTTCTAAATGTTTTACAATTAAAAGCGGTTGCTAGAATAGCGGGAAGTTTGTTCCACATGTTTATAATGCGCGCATGATATCTATGGTCTAAAACTGTAGTGTTAGTCTTCTTTTTGTACGATTTTTTCTCACGGCTTCTTGTAACAGTAGTAGTATTATATTCGAAGATTCCGTTCGATGTGCTGTCTATTTGTTGATAAAAATAGAACGGTTTAATTAAAGGCGTTATTCGAGCGACTCAAGACCTAAATAGCTAAGCTTATTATGATACGCTGCCATTTGGAGATCAGCTATATCATAAATTCTGCGTAGTAGCGCCTTTGAACCTTCTCGATCGTATCGATAAAAAACACAGGGGACGCATATTCAAGGATGGGTTTCACGTAACTAACATTAGCGGGTAATAAGGCGTCATTGACGTCGGAAAACATCAAAAAATCATGTTAGAAATACGGCAAGACTTTCAAACGATATGACTGCAAGAAGCGCTAGATTTGAGATTTTCCGAAATGGTTATCCCCAAGCCTTTACAGTGACTGCAGGAAGCAATAATTTCGTTGACACGAAAAATATACGCAACCGCTCGCCGGATGGCCTTACGAAGACACTTAATTATAACAATTATATTCAATCAATCATTTCAGTCTCAGTTTACAAATGGCAACAGCAAATTTACACAGTTTATATAATTGCTTTTTTCCTCTGTAATGAGTATGGGTATATTAATAGTACGATTTGGCCAAATTTAATTTGCTCTGTGGAAATTTTGAGCTAATTCCGTTATATCGTTACCTAGCTGTTGGACATAACATTGAAATTGTGTTTATTTTATGATTAAGTATCGAGTTAATCGACCTCAAGGTTGATCCTGCTAAGGAGAACGGATTTGTTTTGGGAGTACTATACCATAAACAGCTTCATATCTATTTATTTGCTCGAACAATATACGAAATATTGGGATATACTTTGATAACATTATATTCATTGTTCGCTCGTGGATTATTGACCTATCATTAGCACTATGTAATATAAGGGTTTTCGAACAATATTGTTTTATGGCAGTTATAGCATTGAGTTTTAGTCACCTGATTATTATAGTACTTGTGGAATTTCTCGAGCTCACGAAAATAGCGTGTCCCATATTATTCCCAAGAAAATGACGATGCTTAAAATATATTTTACACAGCTCAACGATATGAAATGTGACAGATGTATCTTTTTTCGCAGTAGCTCATCTCAAAATTATTAATATTATTTTTTTCTGTGAGCCAGATCAAATTATTAAATTGTTGCCACAGTCTCGTAAATGAGAGTTCGATACATTTATGATGATTAATGTCTTCGGCAGTAGACAAATGCATTAGTTGTTGTACAATTTCCGCAGCATCGCCATATATTGCTGTTTTGTTCTGAAATAATTTTACATCCATTGTCGATTTCGTTATTCCGGACTAAATAAGTTGACACCAATTAAGTTGTCGTCCGCAAAATACTCGATAAGAAATTGCCAACATCATATAAGAAAGAAATGGGCATAAATTAGATACACATTAATTCATTGGCGAAATTTGAGAAAATTTTTGTATTTGGTATGTGGCAAAATTCCGCTATCAAAAAATCTAGTTCACTACTTTGTTATTCCAATATCGTCATCTATCAACTAAATAAAACGAGCGGAATTTTTAATGATTTATGAATTAAAATATATGCAAGAGTATTTTTATCATTTATAGAACTGCAACTGATTCACAGGTTATTTGTTTATCCGCGGTTGTAAAAGCTTGTAGCACAACACATGTACGCTTTTGCGCAGCTCCACTGATTTCGTACTTAAATTCTCTCAAAGCTGACATGAATTGTAGACAATTGCCTTTGGCCATTTTAAACATCGCAAGAAAACTGTTGGTAAATGATTCGGATGAAAAGCAGAATCGGAATCCTGTTCTCGAGAAATACTGCTTCTGTTTTTCTGTCAGATTTGCTGTTTTGTAGACAATTGCCATTTTAAATCTCACAAGAAAACTGTTGGTAAAAGATTCGGATGAAAAGCAGAATCGAAATTCCTGTTTCTCAAGAACTACTTTTCTGTTTTTCTGTCAGAGTTGCTGTTTTCAAACTATATATGGGCTAAATTAAAAAAATATCTTCAAAAAGTTAAATTTTAAAAAAATTTGCCGAAAGTAAGCGTTTACTTGCTGAAGCTGAACAATTGATTTATAGTGATTTAATGTGTTAAATACACTGGTTTCGTTCTTTGCATAGTGAATATGTCATTAACACTGTTTGATAGAATACTGAATATGCTAATTTTTGTACCAAAAATAGTCTAATTTTGAACTTTTTCAAATTGGTTGTAAGAACATAGCATAAATATTTCCATCTGTAACTTGTTAATGAGCGTACCGATTATTCGTAAAATATTGCAGCGGATGGCCCTCATAGATAACACCTGGCAGTAATGTGCCAACACTCAATATGAAAACGAAATCAAGATAGAAATTATACTGTTGAAATGGTTTTCCCTAGCTAATATTTTCAGTGTAACACTGCGCTCTTCGGATGAATATGAATGTCTCAACTGATCATATTCAGCTTTTGAACCCAGAGTTTCATTGTTATGATCAGGTAGTTTGGAATATTGCTTGACCAATTTGACCGGCCGACTGAATGTTGCTTGCCACCGAGTTTCTAAAACGTGTGCAGTCGATGCACGAAAATTAATGTCAATCCTGCCTAGCAGAGTCATTGTACATGACATCAGCTCATCTATGTTGAAGCTGTGAAACTATGCTTTCACACATTGCCAATTCTAGCTAATCCTTTATCACAAATTTTGTGGTTTTCTTCAAATTCTAATATGATCCATTCGTCGTTTGAACGTTTTTATGACTTCTTAATACATTGGTTTCCTCTTAAGCTCTTTCAAGGAACGTCAATTCCATAAAAAATTTAGTAAAAGCGCGTGAAGTCGACTGCTGGTTGTATCGGGCCCTGTGTGTCACGTAAAACGTGGCCTGACTGTGGCCTTTATATGACACAGTATCTGTAGCAGTTTTTCTAAACGTGATTCAGTTTCTTTAGCAGTTTTTACAAAAGTGGCACAGCTTCTGTGGCAGTTTTTGTAAAAGTGACACAGTTTTGTAGCATATTTTCTAAAAGTGACGCAGGCTTTGTCGCCGTTTTTTCTAAATGTGACACAGTTTAGTATTTCTCTGAAACATTTTGCCACAATGTGCAGTAACTGCACACAATACTCTGTGAAAGTTATTTGATGGTATATGTATGGTCGTCCTATTTTCACAGCGCAACGGTACAACGCATCTCTGAATCTGTGTGATAATAGTTTCTCAAATTAATTATTATCGGCTGGTTGTAATTTGCAGTGATTGAGTGGGTATTTACAAAGACTAAAAGGCAGACTTCAAGTAGCATCATTTTCTAAGATCTACAATCATGGACAAAAGTGAGAAACACTCGCGCTCGTTATTTACACGCATTTTACTTGAAAGTCACACCTATAAACTTGTGTTGTTTGAGAAATTCAGTTGAATTTTCCTAATTTCGCACTCATTACTGGAAAACTCATTACGCATTTCACTGGAAAAACACTAGAATTATTCTCACAAGTTTATCCCGTCTTCATAGCATTTTAACTGAATTCCAGTCGTAGCTGACTTGTAATGCGAGCGCCTGCATTGTCAATTTATAAACACATGAAATT
>JASANE010012927.1:0-40135 GCA_030248225.1 Trileptium ribeirensis
AATATATATTTATAATCGATTATGTTTGTAATTTGAGTTGTGATTGCAAAAACTATTGAATTGTATTAATTTTACAAATCTGCATTACATAACAATACTATCTGTATGCTAAAACTGTGTTTAAAATGTAAATAATATTCAAGTTCCACTTTAACAATTTGGTAAACTAAATTTTGGTTACGATCTCTTTAATACCTAAATTAATTTCAGTATCGTGCAATGTAAGACTTATTCGAGCCTGCGCCAGACATTAAACCCGGGGAGTACGTACGCAAAACGCTGAGCTATCTAGGAGTTGGTACACGCCAAGTGTGCAAACAAAATCACACATTGCAAACGCACAGCGCACGATGGACTCCTATCAAAGGCAACGCCTCACAATATGCGCCGATGTCAATTGGCAATGAAGCGCATGAAACGGTTTAAGTCATTTTGTTACGTTGCGGGCAGGACGTACCCAACCCGCTGAGCTACCTAGGAGTTGGTACACGCCAAGTGTGCAAACAGAATCACACATTGCAAACGCACCGCGCACGATGGACTCCTATGAAAGACAACGCCTCAAAATATGCGCGATGTCAATTGGCAACGAAGCGCATGAAACGGTTTAAGTAATTTTGTTGTGTTGCTCAATTTAAGCAACTGCAAGCTTATTAATATGTAATGGTTCTTTAGGGTGGCTCAAACTTTACTTTGTGTACAAATAGTAAAGTTGTCTAGGAGAATGACGCTAGTTCTTTTACCATTGTCCTTGATTAGATTTTTTTGTGAGAATAGGTCACAGCAGCTATCTTCTAAACCCTTGTCGTACAATAGCCCAGGTCCAAGTGACTAGCGTTGTAACCGCGGCACGAGATTGGGCCGGAAATTCTGCTCCCCACGCCCCGCTATCAAACTGCTCCGCTCCACCCAGCGCTCCGCCCAGCCTCGCCTCGCAACATCTACAAAAGCACTGCAAACACTCGTAGAATTAGCTGAGAAAACTGTGCAATCTAGGTATCTTTGTAGCGTATTCTCGAAAGTAGTTGTTGATTTCTGCGCTATCTGACTATGACTACAGGTGTTAAGCATGGGCATCGGGTAGTTACTCGCTCCCGGGTACTCGTACCGACTAAACTACCCGGTTGTGACACTAACTTTGGTAGTTCTCGTAAGCCGCAGTAGCTACTCAAATTTACGTATATTCGACTCTCAAATTAGGTATTCAAATCTTTAAATAAGGTTTGCAGGCTGCAATAGCTTCGAGCTAAAAGATATTGTTCCTCCGGCCTAAAGCACCGTACTGCTCACATACATGCACTTAGTGACCAAAGAAAATTGTGCGACAAACCACCCAAGGTTAAAATGCCATACACTCGCTAACCTATACGGCGATACGATAAGAATACACTGGGAAGTAGGAAGGTAAAGGTGCACCTATAGAAAATATATTACAATATATATTTCCTATTATGGCACCATAGAAAATATGTATTATGGTTTTACAAAAGGCATATATTTTCTATAGTGGCACCATAGAAAAAATATATTATTACCGTTGGGTTCACAAAAGGCAGTACTAAAGTTTAATTCTGCAAAAAAGTATATTTGATCCCTATCATTAATGAACTCAAAGATGGACACACACGTTCTTACGAGTTGTAGAATAGGGTGACGGTCGCCTAGGAATCATCAACAGATTGCTATAAATACTACCACAAGCAAAATACACCGTGAGACGCTCTAAATTAGAAACCAATAGTTGTAAATTTTCTGCTAAAGATAGAGCAACTATTTTCTTGGTTTACTGGGCTACTGCATTAATTCGATTTTTATTAGAACAGCGACCACGACTCATGAAGGAATAGACGGATATACATAATTGTTTACGACATATTGCATTTAACTATCGGCACATATTGTTAAGAGAATTTACTTGTATGTTTCAATTTTCTATCCATCTGGGTCAGTCAACTTTAGTTTTAGACGAAAATCAAGTCGAATATTGTTGTTTCCATCTAACATAGCAGCCACTAAACTAAATTGATAAAAAAATTTTACCAGAGCTATTGCAACTGCAGGCCTGACATCTAGCAGAAAATAATGCCGCTTTCACAGAATAATGAGTGCAAAAAGTGGGCGGTATTGTCCTTAACAGCCGTTTTGCAAGAAACTAAAATCTCTAATGGACAGTTATGTGATATTTTTGTGAGATATTTTTGAATTTTTGAGTTTTGATTTTTTAGTGAAAGACAGCTGCTAGAGATCTTTGTCTTTAGTGACTGACTGCTTGTTTAAAATTTAAATCTCGAACAGATATCTGTAAGAGACTTTAGTCTTATATAGATAGCCAATAAATATAAAAATCTCTAACAGCTAGCTGTTAGAAAACTAAAATCTTTTGCAGCTAGCCAAAACAGATTATTGTTTCTAATGACTACCTCTTAGATACTTTTGTCTCTTACAGGCAGTAATAAAATACAAAAGTCTCTAATAGTTATCAATTAGAATTTCTAATATTTAACGGTTAGCAGTAAGAAATTTTTGTATGTTCCAGCTAGATGTAGGAGACAGAAGTATCTAATAGGTATTGGTATTGGTGCCCCCTCCAGTTTGATATTGATCCCTCCTCCAGTTTGATATTGGCGAAGCTACAGGAATGTGGAGTGTCGGAAAAGCTATCAAGGAGATCGGCGAAGGGCGTGGTGAGAGGGGCGGGGGTGGTGGCGGCACAGCTTCAGGAATGTGCGGTTTCGGGAAACCTATCAAGGAGATCGGCGAGATTTCTACGGGAGAGGGGGATCTAGCGCCTCAGAGAGATAATTCCCTTCTCCCCATATGAGCATATATGAACAAAACCCTAGTATGTCGCTAAAAATTCATGAGGCTTATATAAGTACCCCAGGTCTGATTAAATTTCGAGATCGGAATATTGAGAATGGAACTATATCATTTCGTCTGCGGTTCTGACGGTTATATTGGAATTAAAGCGTTCTCCAACGTGAATATCTTAACTTGATTTCTTTTTTTGAATTTGAGGAATTATTCCTTTATGTATAGAAAGTTATCCCTTCACTGCGAAAATATATTGGAAATATTTCCTAAAAGAAATTAGTACTTAATATCCAGTTGTAATTTCCGAACTATTCAGGCAGTTTTTCTTTAAGACTTTATTCCTACATATGAAAGAAATATATATTATAATCTTAGAGATATAAGAGAAATTATTCATTTTCAAATACTGATATATAAGTTTGCACGTGCGTTATCGTTTGCGGGCTTTGTGAGTTTCTTTAAGAAACAGAGCAACAGCTCCTAGATAGCATAGTGGCGAATATAAAAAGCTCGTACTCATACGATCCCGGTTCAATCCACCGATAGGTGAAGGGTTTGTTCGCCATAATACGAAATGTACATGAATTCATGCGAGACAAGCTTAATCATAGGCTATCGCTCGATTAAGTCTTTCCCGTATAGAGTCACACATTTGTAACTGCTTACAGCGAGGCGATGCAGTAATCGAGTTTGTCGTGGTGCGTACGTTTTGCACTTGCGTTGTTATTCGCTCACTTTGTCAGGTTCATTAAGAAACCGAGCAGCTGCTTCTATATAACAGAGTATCCAACTCACAAAGCTTGTACGCAAGCGATTCATGTTCAATCCGCATGTGGTTAACTTTTTTCAACATTATACGAAATGCACATTTGAAAATATCCACGAGTGATCATACATTGGACCAGCCGGGATTCGAACCCGGATGTCTAGCTTGCAAGACTAGCGCGCTACCATTACACCGCAGGCCCCGATCACAGCGTGTTCAGCTACGCTATATATGCTAGCGTAGTGAGATGCTACACCTTAATTCATGCCCGAAAGGATTAAAGTGGCGAATTACAGCTGCCTAGAGTGTTGGTTGTCTTTGTCTATTCTAACTCCAAGTGGTATCATCAATACTGAAAAATTCTTTCAAGAATAAGAGCTCAGAGCAATTACGTTACGTTTATCGAAAATATTACGTAGTATTTATCAATCATTCAAATTAATCTTGTATTTGAACTTTCATAAACACGTGAATGCATCAATAGATGCAATATTTTTTTCATTACATGAAAGTTTGTGTGTATCAATTTCTGAAAACACATTTAAGGTTTTTTTTTATTTTCAGTGTCCGCATGTATAAGTTGTCACACATCAGGATATCAAATGTGGCACCCGACCCGCGTAAGAAGTTTAGGCTTACACAATCCAATGTAGATAGCTTAAATCTGGTATTTGTGCAAGTTGTTACAGTATTTTAAGAACTTTTGCAACCCTGTATATTTTGGAGATATCTAGCGAACCACGTGGCCTTTAGGCGCTGGACTTAATTATAATTTTTAGGTTGAATATACTTATTAATCAGTCTTAAATTCGTCAGTTATATGTTATCTGTCTGTTCAAGTTCTAGAACTTAAACTTTTGTAGTTAGTTGCTGACTTTGTTAATGCGTTCTCATTTTAGTTTCTATATTTTTGAAACATAAACCCATAAAGTTTTGTATACACGCTATTCTATTTATTGCTACAAGTTCCGAGACACATACCAGTATCTTTAGCTTTATATTAATACTAGAAACAAGTTATTGTACTTATTAGAAGAAGCCTGGCGATAAGTTAAGGTGAAAACATGTAACAAAGATTTATTCCAAAGATTCAATATAATAAATACAATACAATAAGGATGGTTTACGAAAAGACAAAAAAACGCTGCATACAATAGCAAGAGGTATATTTCGGTAAAACTTACAACAAGGTGGGTATCCGAGACTTTGGGGCTTGGGGTGCAAGCTAATATATAAGACTCCTGGCGATAAGTTAAGGTGAAAACATGTAACAAAGATTTATTCCAAAGATTCAATATAATAAATACAATACAATAAGGATGGTTTACGAAAAGACAAAAAAACGCTGCATACAATAGCAAGAGGTATATTTCGGTAAAATTTACAAAAATGCGGGTACCCGAGACTCTGGGGCTTGTGGTGCAAGCTAAGATATAAGACTCCTGGCGATAAGTTAAGGTGAAAACATGTAACAAAGATTTATTCCAAAGATTCAATATAATAAATACAATACAATAAGGATGGTTTACGAAAAGACAAAAAAACGCTGCATACAATAGCAAGAGGTATATTTCGGTAAAATTTACAAAAATGCGGGTACCCGAGACTCTGGGGCTTGTGGTGCAAGCTAAGAAGAAAAAAAAAAAAAAAAAGGAAAAAAAAAGAGAAGAAAAAAAGACAAAAAAAAAAAAAAAAAAAAAAAAAAAAGAAAAAGGAAAAAAAAAAAAAATATACAAAAAAAAAAAAAATAAAGAAAGAAGAAAAAAAAAAAGAAAAAGAAGAATAAAAAAACAACAAAAAAAAGAAATAAAACCGAAAAAAAAAATAGAAAAAGATAAAAAAAAAAAAAAAAAAAAAAGAAAAAAAAAAAAAGAAAAAGAAAATAAAAAAAAACGAACGAAATAGAGAAAAAAGAAAAAAAAAAAACAAAAGAAAATAAAAAAAAAAAAAAGTAGAAAAACAAAAAAAGAAAAAGAAGAGATATGAGAAAAAGAATATACAACGGAAGTAAATATAAAATAGATAGAGGAAAGACAACGGAAAAAAGATAAATAAAAAAAGATAAAGAAAAAGAAAAAACAAAAAAAGAACAAAGAAGAGTATAGAAAATAAAAAGATAAAAGAATCATATATAAACCGGAATAAAAAAAAAAAAAATACAAAAAAAAAAAAACAAAAGATAAGACGAAAAACAAAAAAAACACCAACAAACAAAGAAAAACAAAAAAACAACCAAGGAAGAAAACAAAAAAAAAAAAAAAAAACAAAGAGATAAAACGCGATAAACAAAAAAAAAAAAAAAACAAAAAAGATATAAAAACAAAAACAACCAAACTATAAGACTCCTGGCGATAAGTTAAGGTGAAAACATGTAACAAAGATTTATTCCAAAGATTCAATATAATAAATACAATACAATAAGGATGGTTTACGAAAAGACAAAAAACGCTGCATACAATAGCAAGAGGTATATTTCGGTAAAATTTACAACAAGGTGGGTATCCGAGACTTTGGGGCTTGGGGTGCAAGCTAAGATATAAGACTCCTGGCGATAAGTTAAGGTGAAAACATGTAACAAAGATTTATTCCAAAGATTCAATAGTATAAATACAATACAATAAGGATGGTTTACGAAAAGACAAAAAACGCTGCATACAATAGCAAGAGGTATATTTCGGTAAAATTTACAACAAGGTGGGTATCCGAGACTTTGGGGCTTGGGGTGCAAGCTAAGATATAAGACTCCTGGCGATAAGTTAAGGTGAAAACATGTAACAAAGATTTATTCCAAAGATTCAATATAATAAATACAATACAATAAGGATGGTTTACGAAAAGACAAAAAACGCTGCATACAATAGCAAGAGGTATATTTCGGTAAAATTTACAACAAGGTGGGTATCCGAGACTTTGGGGCTTGGGGTGCAAGCTAATATATAAGACTCCTGGCGATAAGTTAAGGTGAAAACATGTAACAAAGATTTATTCCAAAGATTCAATATAATAAATACAATACAATAAGGATGGTTTACGAAAAGACAAAAAACGCTGCATACAATAGCAAGAGGTATATTTCGGTAAAATTTACAACAAGGTGGGTATCCGAGACTTTGGGGCTTGGGGTGCAAGCTAATATATAAGACTCCTGGCGATAAGTTAAGGTGAAAACATGTAACAAAGATTTATTCCAAAGATTCAATATAATAAATACAATACAATAAGGATGGTTTACGAAAAGACAAAAAAACGCTGCATACAATAGCAAGAGGTATATTTAGGTAAAAATTACAAGAAGGGGGGTACCCGAGACTTTGGGGCTTGGGTGCAAGCTAATATATAAGATTCCGGCTATTGGCAATAAGTTAAGGTGAAAACAGTAACAAAGATTTATTCCAAAGATTAGATATAATAAATACAATACAATAAGGATGGTTTACAAAAGACGAAAAAAACGCTGAGTATGAATAATTAACAAAGATTTATTCCAAAGATTCAATATAATAAATACAATACAATAAGGATGTTTACAGAAAAGACAAAAAAACACTGCGAGTGCGATGCAACAAAGATACCAAAGACAAAAAAAACAACAAAAAAACAAACCAGAGGTATATTTCGGTAAAATTTACAACAAGGTGGGTATCCGAGACTCTGGGGCTTGTGGTGCAAGCTAAGATAAAAAACACCTCAGCGATAAGCTAAGGTGAAAACATGTAATAAAGATTTATTCCAACGATTCAAAGCATAATCAGTTTTTATATTCTGGGAAAGGGGCAGAGTGAAGGGTGTGGCGCACCGGCTTTGTTTCTAACGTGGGGTGGATCTGTGCGGTACCTGAACCCTGTTCACGGACCTCTGTGAAGGGGCAGCACGAAGAGCGTGCCGTACCAACTTGGATTCTGCGGGATGATTTGTGCGGTATCTGAACCCTGTTCGCGGACCTCTGTAAAGGGGCAGCACGAAGAGCGGGCCGTACCAGATTGGATTCTGCGGGAATCCACGTGGTACCGGGCCCCTGTTCCCGGACCTTCGTAAAGGGGTAGCACGAGAAACATGTCGTACCAGCTTGGTTTCTGCGGGGGATCTGCGTTGCATGTGAGCCCCTGTTGCTGGATCTGTAGAATAGCGAACTAGTATGTTACAGCCAGAAACCAATTCTTAGTCATATTTTTTGAAAAATTGTGTTATATCTTAAATATCTAATAAACAAATATTAATGAACTATATATATTATGATATCATAGTTATATGCTAGTGAAGCATCAAATATAACTATTTGTATATTATTTAACTCAACTGTCCAAAACGAGTTGAAACTGAAGTTAAAAGGCGGAGAAAAAGCCTTTTTTTCAATTCATCTTTCTATTTATACAAACACGAACGGTTTATACTCGAACGCAGACGCAAGAGCACTCTTACAATTTCAATCACTTCAAAACAACACTAACAACTACTACCAATATTCTAACTCTATTGTGTTGGCAACATAAATATGGTTTTTTGAAAAACCGATGAATAAAACACACAATATTTCACTATAACTGAACAAGGTTTTGACACAACGATGTCTTCCAAATTCGTCTCAGCTCCGTCACTTCAAACCAGAAATTTCCAATTATTTTGTACAGAAGCTGTCAGCAGTGATTTTATAACTGTTTGAAAGTAAAACTTCCGGGTTGATTGTCATGTACTTCAATTCAAAGTATATTACTCGAATATGGTAATGCCTCATAATAAACAGCTATTCACTAGTTGTCATGTAAGTCTTCAGTCTATTTAAAAGCGTTTTTATTATAAAATAGTAAAAACATGGAATTAATATTATTATAACCTGCGGCTAAAACGCTAATCAAATAAAATTATATATTTGGAGGGGGTCAGGGGGAAGTGCGGAGCATCCGGGAGGGGAAAGTAGGGGTGAACATGACTGGAAGGGGGTTAGGGTAACCTCTCAGCCACCTATGTATACTTATGTAAAGTGGATTTATCGCTTTTACAAAAAATAAAGCATAATTATATGCCTAGATGGAAGTCAAGATTAGTATTATTTTATTTTTAACCATAGTAGGGTAGTCAAGGAAGCTATTTCACAGTTTCTCTTCTGCTACAAAAGAGATACGGCGTTCATCAAAACGAAACCGCTCTACAAAGGCTCAAATATGAAGCAGTTTTTTTGTTCAAATTTGATCACACTCTCACACAAGCTTTGCCACTTTAGTTACAGTTAGTTAAATATATATAATTATAGCGAATTATAATGATGATAATATATAATATCGCTTGGAGGTACATAATATTCTACAAAACTTTTTTTCCACCGCTATAAAACCTTTTACAGTGAATCTGAAAATATTATAATATATAGTTTACTTTGAGAAGTGATCGAAAGCTTTCAGAATACTAGATGCTTCGCCAAAAACCGTCAGATCTTTCATGCTATTAATAATAATTATAATAGACAGTGGTTTTTGGATACGTTTTTTTGGGTATGTGGTTCCCTGTGCTACGATCTTGTTTCGCGAAGTAAAGCAAAAATTATGCCATTGACTGGTGCCAAATATCTATATAATTTATAACTCCGCGTTTAACCATCAGGGAGCCTTAGGGATGCCTCACCCTGCAATTTGTAGAGAGGTGGTATCCGAAAGACTACCACATCGTTCAATAAAGCAAAGTACGTATGCAAGACCGCGCATCATACCGTTAGACAAAAATTCTCACCCTGCAATTCTTGGGGAGGTGGTATCCGAAAGAGGGGCACATCATTCGATAAAGCAAAGTACGTGAGCAAGACCGCGTATCATACCTTTATACAAAAATTGTCATATTCCACTCTTAGTGACAATTCTTATGTGCATACTGTATCGTTAGAACAGTATAATTTTATATAGCAAAGAGTAGCATTAATCAGGGGCTTCACACCGACCGTTGGATTTTACCATTTTGGGGTCACATGAGCAACCTGAAGATTATAGGTATGCTGCGAAAAAATGCCTGAATCGCAAAGGATGTTCTAGTCTTAAAACTTTAGAGCGGATAGAAAGCAATTAACAGCAATAAACCGGGCCAACGCGGCAGAAATAAAACACGGAATGCTTGCTTCTAGGTTCGAACCAACAAAACTCTTACAGCACCACTATCCCATGCATTCACTTCAGTGCTTTCAACTTCTGAAAAGATCATACATATATTGTAGCAGCATTTGCTTATTTAATCCTTGAAAGTTCATTTCTAGAAAAATTTTGTGGTAGTGTATAATATATTCCCACAAACTGAAAGTTCAAAAAACCAAGACACCCTAAAGTATAACAGTGTGACAGGATGTCATGTAGTTACCCAATTATTATTATGACCCTGAGATAACAGCAACAACAAGTGTATGCTTTTCCAAATAAATTCTATTTTTGACCTAAGCTTAAGCATAAACCGAAAACCATAATTTTCCGCCGTTTCTAGATTACACTGTTTGTCAGCCAATAAATACATTGTGCTATCTTACAGAAAATAAACATCTCTTGTAGTAAAACATAAGATATCATCGTTAACCATTTGCTTTGTGAATTAGTTTACATTTCGACCATCACTGAAGAAGCTGTTGCCGCCGCAATGAATCGAACCTGAGCCAATTGCATTAGAGCTGTGCTCGATACCCACTAAGCTATGATGACACTGCTATTTGGATCCTGAAGGCTTCTTATAACGCAAGCGAATAACAACACGCAATCAAAACGCACGCTGCGCAACAAACTTAGTCAATGCAATGCTGCTTATTGTACGAAATTGCATCAGAGCAACTACATGTTATAAAAGGTTCAGCACCATAAAATAAAAACTAATTCCAATGATAAAACCTTGGCATTTTTCAGGATCCATGGGATGCTGTTTGTAGCCTCTTTTGCAGACACAGCTATAGCCGCCACCATTCAATCGGTTAACACATATAGAATTATTCTTGTGTGCACACGAATTTGCCATGTTCGCACATTCATCTGTATCAACACACTCTGAAACGCATAAAACAACGCCACTAATGTACTTGTGATTAAATTGGCAATGCTTGCATAGAATTTACACCGCGATTAAGTAATAAAGCTACGCCAAATGTAACCCGTATAAAAATAAGATCTGGGTTGCGTCTAAACTTCGCAAAATGGTTGTATCAAGTTTTTATAGTGCAAATAAAATAGTTCTACAAATACTAATGCATTTTTTAATCCGCAATTCAGTTCAGTTATTATTTCATTTTCACTAACAAAAGAATGATCCGTTAGTAAGTCCAACATTCAATTCATCCATGCTCATAGGGAATTGGGAGGTTGTCTCCTGAGGTCTGAATACGTAAAACACGCCTTCCCGGGACCCGTCAGCCTCGGCTGTACCTCAGAACATGTATGCCTCAAGCATCGTCCACATACGTCACAATGATTTAAATTTATATATCTCGCCATGGCTAATTTAAATAATTTGTTATTGTCCTTTTTGGCACGGCGCCAGGTGTATCAAAACCGTTAGCTATGTTATTAAGTCTAAATGTAATGTGCGATTCTTATTTTAACTTTAACCACCGGTCACTTCTTTATTTTAACTGTAAGGTCCGCATCAGTTCAACCGAAATAATTCAACACTCTCGCAAATTCCAGCGCTATTTTAATTAACAAGATCATGAATGTCGTTTGTCTTCATGTTTTCTTCTACTATTTAACTGTATATGATGATTATCATGGACAGGACAACGGTTCCGATGTTAATTTAAACACTTAAAATAAATAATACGCGATGTAGTTTGGTTTACGTCTACCAATTACACCACAGATATGACAAATAGTAACTGCGATATTTGTTAATATTTATATTCACAGCTTCCAAACTGTGAACAGTCACGACATAATTATGGGCCGATGTAATTATGTATAGAAAATATTATGCATTTATTGTATTATGCTATGTATACATGTACTGAAATGAACATGCCTAAATAGTGTCATAGCAATATACATGAAAATTTACATGTAATAGTTGTAGCACAGCTATCGTGCGTTAAGTGATTTGTACGCACGGTTGTGACGAGTTCAGACGAGTGCGTCAGCACGAGTTTGAACGAGTTAAACAACACAATCGTGCGTACAAATCACCTGACGCACGCCTGGCTGTGCTACAACTGACTTGTAATACAGCTAAATTAGCTAACCGTGCGTTAAGTCAATTTGACGCACGGCCTTAACTATATAAGCTGTGTTACAAGAAGTGTTATAGAAATATAGCGTATTAACTATAAACAGCTATAAAAATTAGAAAAATTAAATTTAAAGAGAAACACAAAACTATATAGTAGTAAAAGCTACATAAAGTGCTCAATGTATGTAAAAATTTGTATGAAACTTAACGCAATAAATGTATGAAGGCGTCTATTGGTTATATAAATAAAGTCCTACAATTTGCGGAGTATGTTAGTCCAAGTTTTACAATGGTGTTTAAAAAGCTCAAATAACGTACTTAACAATCTAGCATATGTAACAGATTAGGCAGTAATTTCATTAGTTCCACTACATTTAGATTGATTTTAAACTACAGTAGGCTGCAAATAAATGTCAACGCATTTGTTCACTATTTGTAAACGCAAGATATTATACTGAAATTTAATTAACTTTATTTTGCTCAAATTCAGTTGTTCTAATAAATCCAAACAAATTGATTTCAAGCATCACAAATTGCAGTATTTTATTTAAAATAAGCCAATAACCACCAAAAGTGCTTAAGGGAAAAGTGTGTCTCTTACCAGCACCATGATGTAAATCAGTGTTTGATGACACATGCGTTTTCTATTCTACTTCCTCAGTTTTAGGGGATATCACGCACAGAGAGCCCCTTCAGTTCTGTATAGTGGGTAGCCTGGACACTCAGTTTTGAGGGGATCATATAAGACCTCTTAGTTTTAGAAGGGTCGGATGAATAATTGAGATTTGACCAACCTAAAACCAAGGGTCTGACATACCCTGTCAAAAATAGAGGGATCCCTGACATGAACTTAAGAGCTCACGAATATTTGTCGACTTTGACGCCTTGCTTATGCCGCTTACGTTATTGTTGCAGAATCGAGAAGACGCATGGCATTGAATGGCCAGCCGAAGCAAAGGGTAACCAACCAAGCCCTGTTTTCCTAGCGTTCAAGTTGTACAATGTGTTTCGGCGTTGTTAGCCATGCATGCGTCCTACGTCATATAGGAGCCGTGGATGATCTTCAACGAACTACTATTCAATGTCCATTATCGGTAACAGCTTCCTACGGCAATTTTCTTATCAGAAACATTGTCTATCTCTGAACGAGTCGGTATAGAATCAGTAACTAAAACAGCCACGATCTGACCGCAAACGTAGCGTCGCCTACTGGGATTGCTATGGTGAATTTACAGACATCATCGGCTTCCGGTGGCTACAATTGTGGCAACTATATTTTGGTGGAGTTATAGAGATCATCAATTGTCGATGAGTTTTCTTCGCTACCTCATCCCGTAAAACTGGGTGTCTGTGCATGATCCCGTCAAAAAACGGACTGTGGTAGAGCATTAAACGCTCGTGGCATCAAATATGGGTTTACATTAGAGTGGTGGGAAATGATATACTCTTCAATTATATACTCTTGTTACCGACAATACTTACTCACTGACAGAATTGAATGTATCTATCTTTGTGTAATTTAATTCACTTGCTTTATTTTGTCTAAATTCATTTGCTTTAATGAACAGGAACAATTTAATTTGATGTGACACAAGTTACAGTTTTGACAAAGAATAGGCTAATAACAAAAGATAGTTTCTCACTTATAGAATCAAATTTATCTATCGTTGTATCAAAGCCTGGCCGACATACACAACGATATCCTCCTTGTTCGTTTTCGCACAGTGACATTGGATCTTGGTTATAACATATTAACGGATCATGAATGCATTCGTTCAAATCTACAAATTGTTAAAATTTACTATTTTGAAAATCATCAGGTTGTATCGCTTTAATATGAAAGAATGTAACTGATATGACATTTTCTAAACGGTCGCCCGATATCAGACAGTGCTGACTTTCTACGTGTGAAAAGCTAAAACTATTATAGTAACAAAATGTTATTATTTTTATTTAGCATATCCACTCTGCTCTCAACTCCCAGAGCCACGTTATTCCGCTACAGACCGATATACAATTCGATAACCTGTTTCATACTATTTTCTGCTAAATGTTTGTACAACGTGGCGAAAGGAATTTTTTTTCCTTTGTGGCAACCGTGCGTTGGCAATAGAGGATTGTATTGTTCGTAATATGTTATATTTGTGTTAGAGTAAAGTGTATACAATGCGTGAGAGTTATAGTACTTTGCAGTCAAACACAAAATCACTGCCTACGTTTGAAACATAAAATCATTTCGGTGTCATTTTAGATTTTCACAGACTTCATATTAAAATATCGGTTCATGTTATAAATCAGAATCAGAATCAGTAGATATATTAATTTTACAAGAACACATTGTTCGCGTTCGATGTGATTTAATCGTCATTGCTTTACACGTTATAAAATTTCAATTTCTATTTGAGCTTTTGCTTTGTTATTTGTCAGTGACTAAGATTTCGAAAAACGTCTTGCTTAGAACCCGTCTAAAGGCCAAAATCAAGTTTTATATTCGAAAAACGAGGATTGAATTGTATATTCATTGCAAGAAATTGGTAAACTAACCTTCACATCGTCGATCCATAGGTTCATCCCCACGACCACTGTATTCTTTTTTACAGCGACACTTGAAGCTTCCGACAGTGTCAACGCATTCGGATTTTCTGTAGTCGCATAACGCTTTGCGGATATCATGCTCACATTCGTTGATATCTTAAAAACAATTCTAGTAATACATATACATTGATGAACCGGTACATGAATTAATAAGGCGTGAAAACTCCGCCTCAATTTAAAAAGCTCGCGCAAGTATCGCTCAAAAAGAGTTTTAATTTAACAGCCAAAGTCTCGCTTAAAACGGAGTTAAGAGTTGTTACAAAGATTTCTCATATTAATTGTGAAACAATACTGTGGATACAGTAGTTCTAAAGCCTCCCCGTATTATCATATATGTTCCTAACATAAAATTTTCAACATCAGTATATTTTATGCATTAATAGAAAACATCATTATAAAAACTTGGTATTCTAGATTCTGTGTTGTGACCATTGTGTTAATTTTGTTAATTTAATTTTGCATATATAAATTACCTTAACCCTTTAACATTCGCTGCCCACAAATGGATACAGCTCACACTCTCAACTGCTGCGTTAACAGAGTTTGTCGTATGATGTCGATGTGTCCATTGTTATGGTTCGACTTGCGTGATTTCTTAAGGAACCCAACAACAGCTCCTATATTATTGGTCAAACCTGGCACGATACACAAATTCGTTTGGGCGCTACAGAGTTAACACTTTTATAAGAACTAGAGTGAAACTGTAGGTGTGCATTAATGACGTAATGCGGGATTCACGTTACAATGTCCCCAACAGTTGGAACTTTAGTCACCGTGTAGTGTAGACTATGCCGTAAAGACGGTGACAGTGACACCCACACCATATAACAAAATATGAGGGTGTCGGGCACATCCCTAGATACCTCATTGTGGCAATGTAGTATTTCGGTGTTTTATGCTTTCCAATGCAGTGTTTCTAGGGTATCCTGTAGGCCCTATGTAAAATGACCCCACTGGGTGGCGAAAACCCTAAGCAAAATCAAAAAGCAACGATGGTTCATTGACACCGTCTGAAATAACCCAAAGTATTAGCTAGTTTTGTTTGAAATTTATTTGAAACTATTTAATAACACAGGGGTGTCTAAGACACCCTGTAGTCTAGAATGTGCCTGCCACTGTGTGGGGTACATAAGTTCCAAGTGGTGGGGACATTATAACGTGAATCCCGCATAACGCTGTATCCAGTACCATACGTAACGATTATGCAGTGTGACCATATGAGCCAAATTCTACCAGGAAATAACAGATTATATTCTGTAAAGAACAAAACGGCTATTTTAAGTTATACTATGACAGCACTAAAATAGTTAATTTAAAAAAAACCCCGTTAATTTAACCACTATTCGAATGACTCGATACGGTTAAAAACCCTGATTAGAATCATATATATGATAAAACTTTTTAGATTTTATTGTTACGTTGATGCCGAAAATCTGCGGAAAAAATTCTCAGTACATATACTACGTTACATGCCATTCGAACAGCAACATTCATGGGCTGGGTCGAATGGCATTGAAATCATTTGGATTCATGGGTTAACGGTTTAAACTATGGCTAAATCTATGCCTTAGGTTTTCACTAAAATGGGCATAACTCCTTATCATATGAATAGATTGAGTGTATTTTGACACCTTTTGACTCATCTTTTTAATATGGTTCCAATGACATCGGCAGATTCAATCAGGCTCTGAGCTATAATCAAAAATACCCAATAAATTTTTCTTAGGCGTGGTACTAAAATTTTTACTTACCCAAGCGTCCATCCTTGCCTCAATGATATTATTTCCTTTAAGCCATTTAAGACTATTCACTGTAAAAATTTGAGCTAAATCGGTTCAATTATAGCCTAGACAGCCTTGCTACAAACGATAATAGCAAAAACGGGCTATTAGCCTAAGCATTGCGTTGTTTAACCCCTGCTCGAATAGATGCAGATAGATATGCACTTATTAGAGTTCGATACGCGTAGCGTTATATGGTACCAATATAAAAAAATAGTCAAAACCTCTGTATTGGTAGCTGAATCTAGTGTTGTAACATTGTTTCACAAATTACATGGCATATAACGCAAATATTGTAAACACTTGCATTTTTATAAAAAAATCGAAATATATAAATTTTTATTTTTGGTTTTGAACATAGCACAATGTTTTCTATTCAATATAGTATATATGACAACCTATGTACGATTCTTACGTGACTGACGCATACACCCTTGTGTACAACATAAAATAGTAAGCAAGAATATTCATCATTAAGTTCAGAAATTGCAGGGTTGAAGCATAATTTTATTCGGAATTAATGTCTGCTACTAGCTAGGGTATAAACCATACGGTAAAAAGTTTATTTTCTAGTTTTACAATAAAAAATTACCACTCCAACAAATCCTACACTTCAGTTGTTATAAGCAACTATCACTCCAACATATGCTGCACTTAAGTTGTTATATGCAATAGTTTGTTATATCATATTAACAGAATTAGTATACTTATGCATTTCATCCGTTCCAATCGCTGAGCTGCTGTTAACAGCTTTCCGGTCTTTGGATCTTTATATTCGATTTGTGTATTGTAGCCCGGCGCGCATCGACAGCCATATGGAGCTTGAATATCGGTGGAATCTCTCGGTAGACACGTAGCACGATCCGGACACGAATGTCGACCCAAGTCGCACCTGTTTTCTTCTAAAATATTATAAATGTGGCAAAACATTTGACTGATGTGCATTATTCATATACAGCTGTCTTCATTAGGTCCAAAATTTACCACATTTCATTCGTTGCGTGAGTCAATGTTCACACAAATTAATTAACTGAACTGTGCGAACATATATAATACGTAAACCAAAAACTATAGGAAACAAAATGTGCTCAGCTAATTGAAATAATATCTCAGTAGGTACTACAACCATCTTGTAGTCTCATTCCAGTGTCAACCAACCCGGTGTGCTGGTCACTACAGAGGTGAGGCTTGACTAACTGTTAATAATCTGTTGGGGAAATTTCATTCAGAGTATACAGCTAACGATTCACATTTTGTAGACTTAATTTACAGATAAATCTTACACTGTTAATCCTAGTACTGAGTATTAAGGATTATATCACTTAATATTAAGTACTGAATTTCTTTAAAACTTGCAAGGAAAATTATTCCTAAATGTTAGGACAAGAAATATCCTTGCTATTCATCAAAAGATTTGTCAAATATTAAGGTAAATTTCCTTTAATAACTATAGTATTTAATGTTAAGGAATACATTTCTTAATAATAAAAAATTATTAAGGAATTAAGGAATATCGTACTTAATATTAAAAAAATATCCGTAATGGAAAGGGATATAGTACCTAATACCAGGGAAATTTGGTACTAAATAGCTAGAAATACTTAAAATTATTATGCTAAATATGTAGCTACCTACACGAAATTATTTACTAAGCGTCGGACTGTATTTATTTAAAATTTATTTTTCTTTATAAACTGGTTTTCTCTGAAAATTTATGGTCTAAAACAACTTTAAAATTGTCCACTTCGCGCACTTCCCCTTGGACGATATTTTATCGTTCTTTCCAATGAAAGAAGTTCCAGAACGTTATCTTCAACGAATTAACAAATTAAAATGCAGCGGTCGGGGGCATTATATTTCTAAAAAATACTTGTGAGCATCATGTAGAAATTAGGTATCTAGCCTTTAGAATATCTGGTTGATAATAGCAGCTGTTACCTGTCACAATATTGAGATATTGCAGTTTGGACAACTACAATAGTGAGATTTCCCAGCGTAGGAAAGAAATGTAAATATATAAAATGAATCCGATCAAGCTAGGAAAAGAATAAGCGATTCTAAATGTTCGATTTTGAACTTATGTTGCTTTTCGGGCCGCGCTATTCATTTATAGGTACACAATACAGCAACTTATTCATACTATAAATATTATTTGCAAAAGAATATCTTTTGTGGGGAAATAAATATTTCTGGTATAAATTAGTTAATAGGTGCGCCAAGTTCGTCAGCTTAAAGGAGTAGAAAGTCGTGGGAAGGAAGTAAATCTTGGTGGACGTATATTTTTGGAATTGTATGAACTCATAAAATGTATTAATTTTCCTAAAATTTTGCGTAATATTTTTGTATTCTCGCCAGTTTTCACCTATTTTGCTAAAACTTTCCTCAATTTTTAAAAATTTAAGCAGATGTTTGCAATTTTTTTCTAAATTTTGTGTATTTCCCAAAATTTACCCTTAATATAATTTTGACTTTCCATGCCTGAAATGATCTGTATTTAAAAAATAACGTTTTCGCATTTGGAAAATTTTACCTCCCAAGTACAGTTAATGATGTATTTCTTGTTATCACAAGTATCTTGCATGTGAGGGTGAAACAGAGCGACTGTGGCTTCATTTATAAATTGTCATTTTGTATAATCGCCTGTAATAGGCTGTGCTTGTTCTATCTACCTTCCTAAAAATTCTAGAATACCGAACCGCTTGAAAAACCTAAAACAATGCCGATCTTGATCTCATATATAATGCATTGAAAACAGCTGACACTTAAAGTATTCCGCGATGGCCTTGAGATAACCAAACCATACTACTCAGCCTACCAAAAACTGATACAGACAATTCTTGAAACCCTGCACGCATTACATAACCAAACCTCACAATTCATGCTATATTTTGAAAATATAGTTTATTGACCCCAACCCCTTTGAAAACATCCGGGAAAGCATGAAATATACATGATGTTCTTTAGATAACCAAACCATGGCATTAAGCATGCCGAAAAGCCTATATATAGATCATTGTTGACGCATTGTACACTAGTTGATGGATTATACTATAACCAAATTACTAATGCAAGTCTATGTTCTGGAAATCGTGTACATTGACCCTAAACTGTTTGACAGCCTATGAAAAGGTATGAAATATAATTGCCGGAATTTTAGTAATCAAATCATTGCACTCAGCGTTCGGAAAACCTATATAGGCCATTCTTAATGCCATGACCGCAAAACATAACAAAACAAATAAATAAAAGCAGGCTGAATTTTGGAAATCCGTTGGTCGACCGTAAAGCCCTTGAAACTCTGTAACAAGATGAAATAAAGCTAAGTTGAACTCTTGATAACACTATAATCGTATTCAGCGTGCTTTATAACCTATCAGACACTCGTTCTTTAGTAAAGCATGCAATAAAATGCCAAGATTTGAAAAATTGATATTTCTGGCAAAAGGCGGACGAATCATATTCGGGGCCACAGAGGGCCAGTTAGCAATTTCACGAAAGTGATCAACAACAAAGCTATACATCTTGATGAGCTGATTCTGCGTAGTGCTTCAATTCGAACCTGTTTCGCAAGATATGGGCTATGAAAGCATGCTACCCGGATGACCAGATTGTGCGCAAAGGACCTTTAAAACCCATCTTTTTGTCATTTTGACACAGAAGATAGGGTCAGAGCTGCTAGCGTTCAACTAAAAGACACATACTCGTCATTTTTGCTATTGAGCAAAAATTATTTAAATCCATCCGCCCGAAGATGAGTTTTGCTGATAAAAATAAATATAACAAATTGGTACGATTTTCCCCTGGTGCCCTCTGTGGAAACTCCGCTCGCTTCGCTCGCTCCGTATGCACATGGAAAAAATTTTTCGTATGTAGAAATCTTTCCTTGTTAATAAACTTATAATAAGGAAAAATTTACTTCATACGTAGCAATCAAGTCGTAAAGTAAAAATTTTCCGAATACATAAATAATTAGCACTGAATAGTCGGTACAAACTTCTTTAGGAAATATATCCCATAGATTTTCGCATTTATAGTAAAGGAATGATTTCCTATAAATAACGAAATAACTTAAAAATTTCCTTGATGTTAAGGATAATAATCGTTGACATTCAGTGCTAAATTGTATACGAAAGATTTCCTTTAACAATATTCAACATTAACATTAACAGTGTAAGGCTATGGTGCTAATTATAGGGACCAAGCGTAAACCCCCAACAAGTAAAATAGTGTATCCTAAAATCGTCTACAATTATTTTTCGCCCACTTGAAATTTATTAAATTGAACTATCAACCTTAGCCAACCAATGTTGACGGTGTAATGCCCATTTTACAGCGCGATTGCGAAACGGTGAAGAATATAGGTGAGTTTTTCGATTTAGCACGATGATTTTATGGGCCAAAACGAGAAGAAAAAAGTTACCATAAACAAATGAACCATTGTTTGAAATATTTTCCTTTATTAAACGACATCGGGTGAATTTGTCCATGACCACACTGCAGATATGATACACGGTGCTTGTTCCAAAATCCCACTACAGATATATATCATACACGCTAACTCTCCGAAGTCTCGGGGGGGGCGGTGGGAACCGCCGGAGAGGGAAACCAAGATCAGGGCGGGCGGGTGGTAGCTCAAGCCGACGGATTGAGGGTGACGCGCACCGGTGGGCGGGTAGAATGGTTCCCTCGGGAAGAGGGTTTTACCAGGGTCTCGGGAGGTCGTAGGCCCGAAGAGATATCCCCCTTGAACCTCTGCTCCGATATGTATGATATACATATATCAAGTCAATATTTAAAATGTATAAACATTAAATTTTGAAGCACCCACTTTCACAGATACCGCTCCAATGCGGATCAGCTGTTGATGGCACATGCACAAAACCCACCGCACATCCGCAGTACGGATCTCCATCTCTTTTCAATCGGCAAACTTTGGCATTTGTCTGTTCACAATTCTCCAGCTTTGCCTTGTCTGGTGGGCATGGCTTGTCTGAAAACTCATAAATATTACAGATCTTTATCTTTCATCAGCCAACTGACCAGAGTAATACAGCATGTTTCCTACTCACTGATATATTGGGCAAGGCCGAGTAGCTACCTGATATTTTAAGCAGTTTTTACTACAGTTCGACTTATTCAAAATTTGAATAGAGTCTAACTTTCTCCTAGAAACCTTTCCCAAACACAAAAATAATTAATATAGACAATAAAAGATTTCCCGATACTGTTTAGTGCACAGTTATCTTCTTGAACTTTTTCTTACCATAGGTTTCAAAAGATTTTAGCCTATTCTTTGGCTTTGCAAATATCAGAGTTTCATTTTTAAAAAACATGCCACAGAATTTTGCACAAAATGCGAAGATGCCCAGAAATTCTAAAATTCTGCCTGCAAGTCGGATATCGTTCAGGTTTAAAGTTTAAGACCTATATCTTATATTTTCAGTTCACATCCCTAGGTAACATTTAGGGTATAATGACAGTATTGCCAAGAGATGCACCACTTTGGTCTCAAAATAAAAATTAATAGGAAAAAGTTTATAAACCGTTATATAACTTATAAATGTAATAGGGTTATGACTCACTAAATCCACCCGCCGACATATTTATTTGGCCACCGAATATATTGCAAGAGTAAAAATAGTATAAATACAAAAATGATTGATCACAAAACAAAGTTAAAAGATAATAGGTAACAAAACAAATATGAGTTTAGATGTTTCGATTTTCTAAACACAGTGGATTACACCATTTATTGTTGCGATAGTAATAAATGAAGAACAAGAAGTAACCCGGATCATATGAAACCTACAGTTAATCCGCGCCGAAAAATACTTTTTTCGGAGTTTTTAATTATTACAAAATTACCAACTTCGAATTCTTAATTTTGATAAATACCATTTTGCTCTATTGCTGACACCAAGAGCTGACGATGATCGACCCTGCAGCGGATTGTCACACTCTTCTGGTTTCCTATATTAACGATAATGGCACGTCTCCTTTGTTTTCGGTTTTTACTCAGGGTTTATAACACATTTGGTGAGACAAGCATTATCCACGATCACCATGTTCTTCGACCACCGGCGTAGACTTGGACCACTAAATTCTTACTAACATTCTTGATCCACCAAATTCAGATTCACCATGTTCATCACTACCAAATTCAAACCCGCGACATGTTTCAAGCATTGAAATTTATTCAATGATGTTCAAACCCCTGTAAGAAACATAGATGTCATTTGGGTACAAATTGGTGGTCTGCACGAATGTCGAACCCAGTCGCTCCAATTTCATTTGGTTATTGTGGCGAATGTTTGTATAACAGTTAATGCTAAATACAATATTAATCTAGACACAGAAGATTTATCGTTGAGTTTTTGAATGTACATTAATCAGCAAGAATATTGGGAATCGGTTGCATCTACAGATTTACTGTGAAAATGTGAAGCTACCCTTCCGACAATTTCCACATTGCACTATTTTAGTCAAAAATAGATGTTTTAGTGTTCTGCTTTGAATAATACAAGAGATAACGTTTCGTGCAACGGACACAGTTGAACAAATTCGATCTACGCGTTGTAAAATTCACAAAGTCGACAACAGAATCTGATTGTGCCGTTAAAAATGTTTTTGCATACTATCCAAAGATGCCGGAGCCACAACGAACAAATAGTTTATAACGTTGGTAAACGATGCATCCGCAGGTAATATTTAAGCTAATTGGAAAACCACATCCCAAGTACGTGATGATTACAGTCACTTCTTTTCATTCACCAATAAAGGATTTTAGGCCAATTATTTCCTGCAAAAAAGTTATTGGGATGATGTTAACAGTATAAATAAACTACTTTAGTGACATATGCATATGCGAAAATTTATGCTCAATCGAACCAGTATTTTCCACATATCAGACTGCTGCTGTAAAATTTAAAGTCATTTTAAACTCAGTTGTATCGATTGTGCTTTCTAATGATCAGTCCATTATCTCCAGCGGATAAAATACACAAAAACAGTATACTAAATACAAGTCCAAAGTCTGTCGGCTTAGAAGGGAAGATGATCCCAGCAGAGGGAATGAGCGGCGCCGGGTAGCCCAGAGGTATGATAACCAGAAATTTACCCATGTACCCCCAATGTTTCCGCATACTTTTCCTGTTTATTCCTTGAATTTTTTTTAATTTTACTCATAGTTGCTAAAATTTTTCGTGCGCATTGAGGCGAGGATAGGGTAAATATGGCTTAAAGGGCCGATAATTAGTCGCTGCACTCTTTATGGGCGCTCATTGTGTGCCGGAGTTTAAAACTGAATATTTTAATATATCAAATTAGAAATATTAAAAAATCCTTTAATAAATTCTCGAATTGTAGCTGTTAATGTACAGTGTTCCAGTTTACATTACGGGCCAAAAAAAGATATAATGTTTTGATACTACATAACTTTTAATAAAAAAATAATTAAAATCTGAAGATAACCTACAGCAATCAAATCCGTCACCCTGAAAGCCGGGGTTGCACTGACATTGATATTTGACAGCTTTTCTGCCATTAGGGATACATGTAGCGTCCCTATGGCAACGGTGACTTGACGGACAGCCAGTTATCGGGTCTATAATAGCAAATGATGCCAAAATTTGCTAATTATTAAAACATTTTAAATTTAATCATATCAGTTAAGAAATATTGAATAAAGATTCATGTTGTAAAAACATGTGAATAAATATTCTATATGCTTGTTAATTTACAATTTTCAAGTAAAATTCCCCGTGGTTGACATTAATACAATAAATTAAAGCTTTAGCAGAATTGCTGTTACCCTGTTTTGTTTACACATGGGTTTACCCAAAGTAATTACAACCTTAATTGTTATTTGGCTGCTGCGCAACCGTTGAGTAAACTTATAAGTGTTGCAGCAATATTTATGATTTTTGCAGTGGCTAAATTATGAGGTGATTAAGTGATTATTATGCAGGTTGACAACTATTAACGAGAGGTACTATAGAAGCATAGTTCACAATATAACAAACTTCAGGTTGAACATACGTCCACAAAATTGCAGAAATCCAACGGTCCGTGCAAAGCATCAAGTATCTCAAATGCTTAATTCAAGCTGTTTGCCTCTTGGTGTACTGTATCAGTTACTTTTTTGATTGTTTGTGATTTATCGGTAAACCTTTTTATTAGTTCATTAGGTCTTAAATTGCAAATCTTACCAACAAAAACAACGTGCAGCCCTGAATAAATGATTAATTAGTCGGACTGCTGTAAAAGCTTAATTTAACAACTTGAATATGTTTCATTGAATGATTGGTTTGACGCTAGCTACATGCCGAGAATAACCCATCGCTGTTACAAGAAAATACAAGAGTCTTGTGTGTACCATGTTTCATATTCGTGACTTTTGCAAGACATGGTTGTTTAATTATAAATAGAAATCCAGAGCATAAGTTAGACTATCATGTTAGCCCAAATGTCATAAAGATGTTTGACGCACAATGGCTGCTGTCAAAAAAAAATAGCTTCAATCAACGTCAGACGATTTTATGGTTATAATATAATTCCATTACAGTCAGTTATTTAGACCCACAATGATCGCGAAATGTTTATCTAAATTATAATTGCTACCAACAGAAATGTAAATATTAAGAACATGTGTGTTCTGTATATGATGCTGTATGAATCACTTAAGCATAGCAGTGACAATTTTCACATTTATTTTTTGCTAAGCCACTGCAGCGTCGTTACTATCCGCACATTAATCTGGTGCGTATTATTATGTCCATGTGTCCACGGAACGATTTCTGAACATGTCCTTCAGCATAAGTATTTTGCTAATATCAATACGCCTCGCACAGGCAACACTTACAACTACATTATACAATGCTTCCACATATAGGCAAATCTGTAGTTACTTACAAAGTATAGTTTAGATTTGTATCGGACGTTTGTGTGTTCGCAGGCGGATTGTGCTATCTAACGATAAAATAGATACGTTCTTATTTAGTATAGCAACATGATAGGTGCACAAGGTTCGTTGGCGTTGGAGGTCGTGGGGGGCATGTGACACAGCGGTAACCAATAACTTTTTCCATGGTCTCCAATTTTTCACACTTCCCCGTCTTTTCCCCTCATAATTTTGTAATTTTGCTTATACTTGGTAAAATTTTGCATCGCCTTTGGCGCGAGGGACTTGGTGGGGATGAGGGGGTATAAATATGGCTTACGTAATAGGGGTTGGGCGTGTGGAGTTGGATCCATGTGGCGGCGACCCTCTTTACTGTAAATTAGTGGTCATGTATGAACAAGATGTATTTATAATACTGTGTGCTTGTAACTTTAACAGCGCAGAAATATACTTCATCACAATCATATTCTGAACATTAGGTATTTGTTACAAATAGCCGAATACAACGTTTAGTAAGAAAATGCCTTTATGTAATTTATACAAACAACAGTAAAAAAACTTTTGGTTGGATAAAAAGTTGAACAGTCACCTTTGCAAGCGGCGTGATATGGGCCAAACAATCGTAAAATATCATCACTAATGTTAAGATGAAGCTAAATGTAGGCAATGTTAGCTATTATGATCTGCATTCGTATTCGTAATAGAAGTAGACAATGATTTAATAGCATTTAACTGCGCCGTGCAAACTCAAACGTCATAACGTTGCTAGTTGAAAAAATTGAATCGTCCGTTTAAAGCAACAAAATTTATTTCCAGAAAACACAAACCATGTACTAGATTTTACACAAAAATCTGTGTTGCGCTATATTTTCATTCATAGATTCAAATATTATTATTAAATTTCAGACGCCCAAGATGTTCAATCGACTAATATGTTAACTAACAAACTGGTTAATGGAAAAGGTGTTGCACAAAGCGTATATAGAATTGTGGCGAAACATAGTTAAATTAGGAGCCGCTTTGGAAATAAAGAAGTCAGGACCAGTTGTGCATTTTTGCTGTTTTGTAGCCATGTCGCTGAGCCAAAATACTGCAGTTTCCGTTTGAAAATTTACATAAAGACATTTCCTTATCCGAAACGTTTGCTTAGTTTATAGGTATGAAACAGAAGTCAATGTTCAGTCAGCATGATTGTTTAGAAGCGACAACTGCAAACTACTATTATTATGTAAAAAGGTAACTCAACAACATTAAAATAAAAAAATATTAGCGAGGATATAATTAATCAATTTTTGCTGCTTCGTTTTAAAAAGACTCATTTAGTGGGGTATAAAAATATAAGGAATACTACAGAGATGGCTAAAATTTGTCAAATACTTCCATGAGAAAATTTGTGAAATCATTCGAAAAATGAAACAACTTTATGAGTACATATTGGCTGAACACTTAAGTAGTTCACATTTCGTCGATCGCAAGCCGGTACATATTTAATTCAAGCTGTACAGGCTTCTTTTGTTACATAGCTCTGAGGGATTTTTTCGTACATTGTTTTGTGTTTTAATATACAGGAATTTTATTTCCCGATTATCCTCGATCAAAGCGTGCAAGAATATAAAAATTTATAATCCGAAAAATCTTTAACTGCTAAATAAATTGATTATTTGGTAACGCAAGTTGTCAATTTGCGACCTTCTTAAAATGTAGAGTTTCAATTTTAAAAATTTGTGTAGCTATATTAAAATAGACTAAAACAAAGCATAGTTTGTTAAATTTGTGGCGATTTTATTGCGGTTATAATAATCACATCATGTCATGAGTTTGCAAGTACAGTCTTGCTATCAGATCATTGTCATTTGTGTTATATAAACATCATAAAGGAAATTGCTATATAGAATGGTAGTATTTTAGAAGAATTGTAAGGATAAATAAGTCGTATACAAGTGTTTCAGGCGCACTTTGAAGTAATTTTCATTCCATGTTAGAAAGAATGTTCAATTCAAGTTTTCAGTAGTCTTGGTAATCCTGGGAATAATGTGCTTGTGCTGCTATGTCGCTTCTGATTGCAAACCACAAAAACATATTAAAATGTTTCCGCAAGACTTCTCACATTTTGTAAAACAATTTTTTGTACTTTATTATTTGTGATGTATAATATTACTGTACAGTAAAATTACATAATCATGAAATTATTTAATATTTATTTCGGTTACATACCGTGTCTATCTGTAAAGTTCATTTTACAAAGGTTAAAAATTAACGCTCCATTCTGCAAAAACAACGTTGTTCTGCTACTGAGCAATTTGTATTCATACGTAAACAAATTCTCATGGAATCAGCTTTTCGTATAACTTTTAAAATAGGCTAGTTGTTATATTCATATACAATTTAGTAAATTTTCCAATCACATTTATGGCTCTCCAGAGTCTGCTTCATACTTGAATTATACAATAGTAATCAGTGCGAGTTATGTCAACAGCACTGGCGATAAGATAGAACTGCAATTGTGTGTTCAGCTTATTGTCACACATCTGGTAACTGCTTCGCAGATTCACGAACGGTTCATGTGGACGAGTAACTGAATTTCTGCGGAAAAATAGTTTAAAGTATACCATTTCTAACAACCATAGAGATCAGAATACACAGCATGAATTCTGCAGTTCTAAACATAACTTTATATTCCAAATATTAACATCAAGGCGCACGCACAAGCTGTGGATTGTAGCTACTTACAGCTGATGACGGTTTTTTAAAATACAAAAACTTATTCCGTTTTAACAGAGACTGTGGCAGACGAAAACAGCAACAAACGTTATGTTTTCTCCGCTGTTGCTTGTCTATTGGTAATAACACT
Organism: Trileptium ribeirensis; assembly: GCA_030248225.1. Lineage (NCBI taxonomy): Eukaryota > Metazoa > Nematoda > Enoplea > Enoplida > Thoracostomopsidae > Trileptium > Trileptium ribeirensis. Next base: position 27,882 of record JASANE010012927.1, read on the forward strand.
TAATGCTACCGACCTAGCAGAAGAGGTCAAATACGTTAAAATACCAACACTTGGCGAAGTTTTCCATGTGCAAATTTGTATCCTAAAACACATGTTAGACTTGAAAGAAGCGAAACGAGAGTTTGCACAGCGCCACTATACAACGATGACTGTTCAACTTTATGTCCAACGTTTTGTCCCTGGTAAAATTATGGGACATCACAGATAGTAATTTACCCATGCCTTCGGTCAAATCATTTAACTTGACATTGCTTGGTACATCATTTATTAGCAGCGGCGATTCACTTGTTGGAACAATAACAATCTTTTCCGTTGCATGTGTGCTATTTAGCATCCGGTAAGCAAATGCATTATTATTTATGCATATAATTGTTATTAATAATAAGTATATTGCGGTACACAGTTCAGATATAGATGCCATTGGTAAGGATTCGGTTAGCGATATATCATTATACGACGTAAAATAATCTAATAATCAACTAAACCGAATACTAATCTTAATTCTGAAACCAAAATAGCAGCATTGTTAATAGTACATTAATATATAACTTGTACAAAATGGTTTAGTACCAAAAAATTGGGAAAATTAGTTTTTTAAATTTTTGCTCAAAAAATAAAAAAAATTTAAATTTAAAAAATTCATATTTGTAATATAATTAAATAATTTAATTGAATCAATGAAATTAGCTATTTAAAGTTCCTATGCGACGAGAATGCTTATTTTTTAATAAAAACTGTGATTCGGCAGCTTGACGTAAATGTATCTGATTGAAACCGCTGAGATTTTCCGAAAAATTGAAGATATTGTCAAGATTGAGGTTTTTATCAAGAAATTAATAATTTTAATGCTACCCAGTCCTAAAATTGAAAAACTACGATATTTTAAATTCATGCAGTGGGGCTCGATGTTATGCGGGAAAAAGTACAGTTATTCTGAAATGTGCGCTATAGATCAATCATCATGCAGTCAAAAGTAAATATGAACTGTACATCGATGTCTACTATGCTAAAACTGGATGGATCGATCTCGCTGTCTAAAATGTGGATGAGGGTCTAGACCTAGTGTTCCAATGATATACATTCATGCCTATGCAAGTAAAGTTCAAATTTGAGCTTGTAAACGAGTAGCCAGGCACAAGTGATTTCTGGGAATCCTCCCACAATACCAGTGGGCATTTGGTATTTACATCAAAACCAGATACAGGTACATTCCAGTTGTCGTTCCAGGGATGGCGTCTCTTTATCGCCTACAATCACTCATTAGTTTGCTCGACTAGGTACAGTAATGTGCAACGACCAGTTGGGTTGTCGCACGTAACGGCCTCGACAACATTCCAAAAGTTCAACCGCCCTATGTCAAGCCGTAAACCATACCCGTTAAATTGTTGACCCGATAATTGCCATCTATAATACTGTTGAGTGATCCTGAAACCAACTAAAAGAATGCCTGTTTACGCGGGAATCCGCAACGTGGTTCCACTTGTATGCGACACAACTAGTTCGGTCAACGTTCACTATAATTGGAGCGCTAGGTGGCCCTTCAATTTTTCACGCAAGAGCAGGCCGTCGTAAAAAGCTCTCTGCTATGCTGTTGATTATCGTCCTGGAGTAATAATTTTAACGCGAGTCGCCTAGAGGCGCAGCACGCTAATCATAAGTAGGGCATTCAACAGTGTTAGAGAATGCTAAGAAAATTGCAGCCCTCTCTTGCTGTGCCGCTAAAAACTTCTACCGATATAAACATCGCTTTTATTGATATAGAACAAATAAAACATAGAAAAATGATATCATTAACAGATACGTGGTTGTCTCAAATATCTGCTTTATCTTAGGTGTCCATAAAAGGGTTACCCCATTACGGTCGGACATTAGGAATGTGTACCTTCACGAAGGCTCAGCAAGATTCGAGACTAAATTCGAGAAAATATGTAATTTTGTTATTAATTCCACAGCCTTATAGAAAAGAAGGCAAATGTAACTTTTAGGGGCGAAGGTGAAATGCATGACGTCCTGCTCCATATACTGAGACTAAGCCTAAGTATTAGCCTATAAGGCCTTTGTAGAAGCATTACAATAAGACTAATGTAAGGGAGGCGGGTTTACGGAATTCGAACCCCCGCGAAAAGCGGTTCTTATTTATCTATATAACGTTCGGCTTTTACAGTTGACATGGGATGTATTAAATGAAATTACATTTTTCCCGCACATCGGGCCATAATTGCTTTGAACTCCCAACAATCGTTGGTCCTTTAATGCACTCAATTCGACAAAAGTACGCAATTTTTGTACCTAATCCCCAGCATTATTGAGGAGAAGCATAACCTGTTATGCTATTTTGCCTCAAAGATGCGGTCAGGTAGTTGTGTATTTCACTACTTTTGGCTATGTCCAAGCTGAAGCTTGCGACTCCGGCGGTGCAAACGCATTTATGCTCCTTTCTGCCTTAAATCTAATTGCGATTTGTATAATGGCAATATTACATAGCTAATGAAGATTCTGTTTTGGTTTTGATTATCTTTTCCGTTTACAATTTTCAGTTATCATTAAAGTCCAACAATTTTACGGCAGTTTGGAATTCGCAGACCTAGGCGCTTAGTATTTTATAAGACGTTTTTATATGTTTTGCTTTTTCATAAAATCTTTAAAATAAATTTTTTGTTTGGCATTATTTTCCGATAAATTTTACAACCATCAGTATTTTAAAGCGATTTGACCGTAACATAATTGTGTATAGGTAGGATGGTATATAAGGTAGTGTGCCCAATTTACTACATTTACATCTCTGGCTTTTCAGTCGTCATAATCTATCAAAGTGATACAATAATTTGTCGTCAAGTGTGTCTAATAATAATCTGGACAAGTAATACCAAGTTTTCGAACTAGTTTTATTTCACAAGCTAACTAGTTTTGGTTACCAGCATACTAGATTTAGCTTGCTAACTTACTATTTTTCATCAGATAGCTTACTATTTTTAGTTTGTCACATTGTATGCTAGATTATTTAGCTTGGTAGCCTACAGGTGTTAGATTACAAACATACTATTTTAGCCATATATGCTCATATCCGAGCAAAATTATCCCCCAGAGGATCGGACCCTCTCGTGGCGTTGCCGATGCGCCCCTGTGATTTATCTGATCCCCCAAAACTCTGCCCCCACTCACCTCCAACCACACTGCTCCCTCCCGCGCCAAAAAAGGCGAAAATTGGGGAATATTAGCGAAAATTGGGTATAATTGGGGAAAAATTGCAGGAAAATTGGCAAAGATTAGGATAAATTTGTTGGAAATGAGTTTCAAAAATTTTGAAAATTTGAGTTCTAAAAACTTCAAAAATTCATTCCCCTGAGGACCTCCTTCCCATTACCCAGCAGCACCTGCTATCCACTATGAGACTTTGGACCTCGCCCATATATGATCTTAGCTTGCTACCTCATTCAATTTAACTTGTCATCGTACTAGTTTTTGCATAAAGATACTACTTTGATTACTAGTTTCTATTTGCTATCTTGCTAGTTTAACCTTACTAAACATGCTATTTTCGGTTGCTAGCATACTAGTTGTAGCTTGCTATCTTACTAGTTTTAACTTTCTAACGTACTATTCCAGCCTGTTATGCTAGCTTGCTATTTTTAGCTTGATAGCTTACTAGTTTTAGCTTGCTAACATACTATTTTAGCTTGCTAGTTTATAAGGTTTACCTTGCTATCTTTACTAGTTTTAGCTCATTAACACATATTTTCGCTTACTGTGATACTATTTTTGGTTGCTAAATTACAAAAATTTGCTTGCTATCGTACTGGATTTAACTTAATACTAAGGTCACACCTTCCGAATCAGGGTTTCCAGTAGGGCTACCCTCCCCCCTCCGAGGCCCTGGTCTACAGCCTCCTGAACATACGCCCTACCACCTGAGGCTTCGTACCACCGCTCTCTTCGGCAGCGCGCCGGAGTCGCGCGGAAGCTGGAAGTTTTAGCAAAAATTGGCAAAAATAACGTGAGTATTAGCAAAAACTGTGGTAAAATTGGGTCTTCGGCGTAGAGGTGGGAGAAGGTCGTCAATTTGTTCAGCATTTCTCTCCCACCTACCCCGAGGACTTCTCCCCCGGGACCTCTATCTCTCCTGAGATGACGTGCCCCCACAGACCCTTGCTACCCATCTGAGACCTCGTAGCTTTTAGCATGTATGTACTACCATACTATTTTAACTTGCGCTCACTAGTTTTAGCTTTCCGGCTTACTGTTTCTAGTATGTTACCTTATGTACTAATTTTAGGTTACTAGGTTGCTATTGGACTAGCCAGTTACTTGTTTTACCTTGCTACTTTGCGATTTTAGCTTGTTAGCTTACTATTTGACTTACCAGTTGACAATTTTAGCATTCTAGCTTACTAGATTTAGCTTACTAAAATACGTGTTTTAGCTTGCTTGTTTGCAGCTTTATATTGCAATCTTATATTTGGCTTACTAGGTTTAGCTTGCTAACTTAAAATTATATACTGAAAGTTGATAATAATAAGCTTTTAGAATAAAACTGAATCAAGTGTAGAAATCGCATCACTATATAGGACGAACCAAATAAAATTCCAATTATGTTTAATAAGTTCCATAATGTGCAATGCAGTGATGGGGCTGACTTACAAGGTTTGGTGAAATGCGGAAAATTAAAGATTTACCTTAAAAATTTATACTTCGTGCTCATTACACATAAATTTTCACTGCATAAATATCGTACATCTTTTAGCCAACAACAACATATATTTTTACGCATTAATAATCTGTATGACAAAGTGATAGATGAAGATGTAATTGAAAGCATATTTTCAGCATTCTCCAACGCAGTACAAATTGAAGGTACTAAATCACATTTTTGACTAGACTTTTCAAATCTAAATACCGCACACACTTTTCTAGATTGAAAGTACTATAAAAAAGTAATTTATATATCATGATGTGGTTCATGGTGCATATTGAGCATTCTCACAAACTATTCGAACAACGAAGTACAAAGTGAAGGTACTAGATTCGATTTCTCACGTCATTTCAAATTTACATTGCGCTAACATTTTTCTGCTTTGAAAACACTATAAATTAAGATTGCGTACACAGCTGTTATGTAAAGAACTGCAGGAAATAGACACTTATAAAAACATCGGCTAGTCGCTCTTTTTCTCCAGGCATAACAAAATAATGACATGTCATTACCGAATAATCATTCTGCACTCTACTAAACCTTAGACCCGGCCACAACAGTCAGTTCTATATAGCGACGGCCTGGTGAAAGAATGTTAATGGTCTGCGATGAGTAGAAAAATACTGAAACTCCAGGTAAAATTTTAAATTCGGTTCCCGTGTTAGTAACGATGCTTCAAAACAATTTGTACTGGCTTACTCAGCTTTAAGGTTTGCTAAATAATTAGCATATTTGTTTATGCTGTAACATATGTAAAAATTGCGTATACGTGACACAATGCCGTCATAATTGGGCAAAACCAGATAGCTAACAGTGGTTCAGATGAACGACGTATATAACACACAGCTCTAAAACATAACATAAATGAGTACCCCAATAATACATTTGTCTGGGAGCAGATAAGTCAACAAGTTACTACAGGTAAAGCTCCATTAGACTTCAAAAAACACGCAAGTCGCTTGAGGCATTGATACTCTCGCGAAACGTTTCTATAGTATCATGATGTCTTTGTGATACAAAAGTGTTTCAATTGCAGATACTTTAGCCCTGTGTCGAATTATAGTCAGGATAACCTCTGTATATCATTAACTATAGTATAAATTAAGGAATTGCATCTGCAGAGCACAATCGACTGGCAAAGGATAAAGACTGGTAAACAGTACTGTTATATTAACCACGTATAACCTAAAACTTAAAATGTATCAGATACCAGCTGATATTTATTCATCTAAACTGACAAAAATGATCAACCTTGCAAAAAGCGAAAAGCACGAAATTGACAGATTAGAACAAATTCCTAGGCCTCGAAAAATTTCAAAACAAAATTTTCAAACCCTGTTTGAGGAATATTGCACCACTTAAAACAATATGCACATCTTAATATGTTGTTTCCGTTAAAAACAGCCTCACAATTGGCTTATTATTACAGAGTTTTTAAACTAAGACATGCGTTTAGTCAGTTCGGTTTTCGAAACCAATTGCAAAGATCATTGAGAGTATCGCTTCTTTATAACGCATTCAAACTGATTGCAAACTATTTTTAGCTTGGTCTATTTATTTGGATCGATTGTAGTATATATACAACCAATAATGTATAAAGGGAGGCGTGTGATACTTCTTTGCACTCTAACAAAATTGAATGCTTTATGAGATAAGCGTTTTCCCCTGGAATTGAAATGTTTTGGGAAATGCAATTTCTAGGGGTGGGATTAAAATGGATTTATCCCCAGGTTTGTGGCGGCTGGGTGGAAGGGGGGTGGGTACTCGAACCCCAGTTTTGCAGGAGGTACTTAGGTACCCTGCTGATTCGAGGTCATGTCTATACCATCGACCACCACCAAAACTAAATTGATGAGGCGTGACGTACCCACCCCCGCACAGAATTGGAAGTCAGTATATTTCCATCTAGACATGGCTCAGGAAATGCCAAACCTAACAATGGATTACATGCATATTATACACCATCCTAAAGCTTTTTGATGTATCGAGACTAAGGTAATAATCCTTCAGTCCCATAGTTTGTACAATTGTGTACCATAAAATTAAAGTTATGTTTTTGTATTTGCCAAAACCTTAAAAATATAGCAAAGGACAATTTTTGGACCTGAAATTACGGAGCTAGTAATACGGTCGAAACGGTAAAATCTGAACTTTCCGGAAATTTGAGCAAACACTAACACTTTTTATGTCAGTGACAACCAGAAAAACACAATACCAAGATATAATTAAATTGCAGGATAAGGGAAACATGAACTTACAATTGTGCATGCCCACACAATACAGTATATTATACTGAAATAATAGCGGCCTATGATATGATCCGCACTGCTACTGGTCACTACGTTTCACCTGGGTTGTTTTGGGAACAACTTTTAGAGATCATGTAGGTGTACAAATTAACTAGCTATGTCACGAACGGTTTTTCTTTGACTATATATATGTATATATAATATGTAGGCATAATGTGGATTTAAATATTGGCGCACATTTCTGAGTAGGATTCTTTCTAAGTAAAGTTGATAAGTGGGCTTTCCAAGTAAACTTGATAAGTGAAACTTTATATACACCGCTATCTTTAAAGGGTGGTTGTAATGATTTGTGCGATTATAAACAAGTTGTCAATCAAACCGTAAAAGATTTATGCGCACATGCAAGTTGGCAATTGCAGATTAGGAACGTTAATATCAACGGCTAACTCCAGGCATCCGGTTCCATTTCTACAACGATGGAATCCAATTTATCCCAATTAACCCAGTGAAATATGTGATTTGAATATTTATATAGAACAGGGCTTCCTCGTTTCAATAAAGGCAATATATTCGCATATCGAAAGTCGTCGCGACGGTTTCATTGCACAGTTCTTTGATAAAGGCGCACTAAACCATACGTCGAAAACAACCGTGTTAGAATGTAATTATAATCACTGAATTTACCCTCGGAACAGGAATTATTAATTATTTCTCTACTTGGTGAATTTTAAGTAAACTAAACCACTACTATAGACATCTTTATTTGATTTTTTCAGGGATCAAACACACTAAAAGACGCATGGAATATGATATAGACTGTAACGGAATAATGATTTTTCTACAATGTGTCGGCTTCGCGGGATGTACCCGCGAAATTCAGGTAGCTAGCTTTTTGTGTTTTTAATATTGTGACATTCGTGCGGTTTGTGGCTCTTAGTTACGTTCTGGCAACCTTAGTTTGTTAACATTAGGATATCTGCAGCATCTTAAACTTCTTTGGGAAACGCGCATCGTAGTTCAAAAGCCCTGTAATATATGTCCGGGACACTTTAATAAAATGTCGCATAACGGTTCGTACTGTCAATGAAGATGTCAGGTTTTCAACTCATGTGGACACACTGTCTTTTTTATTTAGAGTAGACTTTGTTTTCGCAAATACCTAGGGTCATGACGTACATATACATAATCTGAATAACCAATGGCAAGATATATCAAAAATATATATCTTTGATCTCAATTAATGAAAATAAAATAAAGACTTTTGGAATAAATGTCCAGACAATTTTCCGTTCCAAGGCCAAGGATGGACCGAATATTTGTCAAACAATTTTAATGACCAATTCGGTATGTCGAAGAAGAGTATAGAAATGCTGATGCTTTTGTGTTAACCTCCGCTTTCGCGACTGACGTAGTCGGCAAGCGCCACTCTACTATGACATGATCCTCACATGTCGAGCATGATCCTCACATGTTTAGAGACTTCTGCCTGACCTCGAAATCTAGAATGAGAGGTAATCAGTCAAATCAAAAATTATGGTTTTCCGACAAGTATGTATTAAAGTAATATAAAGAGATGAGAAAGCATCATAATCATCTTGGTTACACAGCTGGTATTACAACATATTTTACTTCCTTCAGCTGGTATTACAACTTGTTTTACTTCCATCGAGTATAGTCTGTGCTATATATATTGCAAACTTACGTCTTGTCGGTTGCAGTCTTGCAGCAGTAGTCGTTTCTGCAAGATAAAAAGTGTTAAATATAATTCCCTGCTATGATACAGAATATATTTCAATATTTTAAGCATCTAAATATTTTACATCGTTGAACATATTTTATTACATGAACGCTTCATTGCGCAGAATTATTTATTCAATTATGCAATTAAATACTATCGACGATCAAATTCTATCCTTATTCTCTTAAAATTTGTATGACGATAATTTCATACAATTATTGTGTGATATTATTTCGTATAAACATTAACACAAATACGGGCAATTGTATGGCGAACAAATCTTACATAAATTGTGCACTACTTTGTACATTATGTATGATTATGTCACCATAAATTGTAAGAAATTGACCGCAACAAATGTATGACACATTGTACATAATTTGTATGAATTGTAACACATAATATGTATGATTATTTCCATATCCTTAGTATGAATTTACACATAAGAATTGAATTTCAATCCATGCCATGGGGTAGAATGATTCAGCCATAAGCAGTTTTAAGCATAGATTCTTTTTAGCGGTTATAACGTAAGTTTGACATTTTACCATGTTTAGCCTTTTAACTCAGACTAATATTATAACATGTGACTGTCACGACACGAGCTACCTAACATTGGAAGATATGCATAAAATTACTTCTGACTCAATCTTACTTAGGAAATCCCGCCCACGTATCTCGCACAATCAGGACTATATAAGGTGGAGACTTTGGCGCTCCAGTCGAAGTTGTTTAATCTGTGACACAATTTTAAGCTGTCATGCAGCTTCAGTAACCGAACTGTTGATTTGTTCATCAAAGATTTATCTCTTTTTCACCCAGCGTTGACTCCGTATCACGAGAGTTACGACAAGGACAAAAGTAAAACTGTTTAATTTTGTGCTGTTGGGATTGTTTCAAGTTTATGGCGTTCTATAATATTTAAGTGCAATAGTCTTGTCGGAAATAATAATCCGAAGTAACAGATATGGGTCAGAATTGAAGCGTACTGCGGCGGCGTTGGTTAAAATCATAAGCCCACATCAGCAGTGTAAGAGCTGCTGCGAATGTCAAGTCAGTTCCAGGTGTCAGCGCAGGTCAAGTTGATGGGTGACAGGAAAATGTCTGTTGCACCATTACCCAGATAACAAATCTGAAGCACTGAACTAAGATTATGCTATAAATAATCATTACACTAAGCCTGCACACACTTTCGTAAGTTTATTAATCATACGAGCATCAGCCTAAAACTTAACGTGGAGCTGCCTCCAGCGCTTCCTTCTCTAACCACGCGTTCCTGATTTGGAAGGCATAATGATCAGAGTACGATTACGCGCAAAGTGGGTAGCAATAATTTACATCGTTATATTTACAAATCATTACTACACTCACGGCTTGTGTCCGTGAGATTTAGCAATACTAAATCTATAATTTTGGCGACAAAATATCAAGGCATAAAACTACTATATATAACATTACAACATCGTGAAATCTCTATATTTCAAGCTGTTCCGTTTGACATTAGTCCATAACATGTACAAACAGTGGTTTCAGGCGTAAACTGGATAGCATTAATAAAATGAATGAATGACAAGAAGAGCAGTTAATATGATCTGGTTAGACCCTAGGTCCTTTCCAGCACCCCAAATCTATTTGAAGAATCTAAAATCTAATCCTATTCCAAAAACCTAGTAGTTTAGACAATTTTAGTTGATAGGCTTGGAAGCTATCCAAAATTTCACACCCAAAGAATTTCAGTCTTAAACATCTTAAAAGTCAAGTGTTTTGCAGTTTCCAAACTTTACCACACCTTCTACACTTATCATTATCTTCAATCTCCAAAGTTTTCAAATGTTTCACAAAATTGCCGTGCCCAGTAAGAAATTGCACGAGAATTCTCAATTTATTCAATTTCCATAGAAACATGGATTTCCTTTTATCAATTTCTTTGAAGAAACACCCAGTCTGCAAGCAATTATTTCTATCCCGCCATTTTGAGTGATGGTCCCGATATATACAAGCTTGTAAGAAAGTCTAAACTATTGTAATGCTTATAGGAATGCAGGGATCGGGAACCACAAAAGCAGTGTCGGATACCTTCTTAGCCAAGCAATGGTCCAATTCGTTCCCAAGCAATTTAGAATGCAATTTAATCCATCCTGGTTTCAGCCTTTTTTCTTACCAAAGCTATTTGGATGTTTTATGCATTCTAGCACGCACCAAGATCTGATTCGGGAATTACCTAATGCCTTAAGTGCAGCTTGACTATCGGTAAAGATAGCGATACTTCAATTCCTAAGTTTATTTTTCTTCTAAAATTTCTGCGTATCTGCATATAGCAGTAACCTCTCTCTAGAAAATAGTTGCATGTCGACCAAGTGGGGTGGATACTGATACCTCATTTGAAATAAAAACACCTCCCCCCACAACTCATTTCATTACCCCTGTTCATAGCCTAACCATCTGCGTAGCATACTATTTCAGTAATTTCCTCAGAGTCGACGCTAAAGTGTTCGTAAAACCAGAATTGGTTATTCCCTGTTGCTACAACACTATCTGAAGGCATGCTCAAAATCAGACCGTATTTGTCAGCTTCCTCCGTTAATGTCAGTTGCACTCGTCGTTTAATCACATAATCACTCCAAAGACCCATGCATTTGAGTCTGTGGTATTCCTTCAGCGTCAATTGCTTGACCAATACATCAGTGGGTATGATATTCAACACCGCTTGCAATACATCAAGCAGAGTCGTTCTAAAATCATGCAAAAAGCTAATCCTTGAACCTTTTCAAGAAAGCCGGTATGTGAAATCAGGTGTAATCTGTGCCACCAGCACACCACGCCATACATTAGTGACAATATAACGACGAACTTCTACAGGAAATTTGTTCTACCTGGTTTCAGTCCCCAATCACAACCTGTAAATGTTTTAAGTGAGAACAAAGCCGTATGGCTTTACTGCATTTTTCCATCAAATTTGACTTCCAACTTAATATGCTGTCTAATATTAAACCCAGATATTTAACTTCATTCGAGATAAGTACAGCTGCATCACCAATCATCAACTGCCCAATAACCATTTATACTCCTTTTTTTTGTGAAAACGGCACTGTTACTTTTTGCTACATTCACAGCTAGACCTCTACTCGCATACCAGTGAAATATTCTATTTGAGGCATTCTGCAGTTTGTTACAAACAGCTTGTAAAGCGCTTGAAGATACATCATGAAGATGACGATAACATTAAAAGGACAAACTTAATCCATACATGCACGAGTTCTGAAATCGCAGAGGCATAGTGGGTGCTTCCGGTGGGGGCTGTCAGCCAGGAAAGGGAATATATTTTCGGACTTCCTTGGGACTGAGATTTTTTTAATATTTTCACCGAAACACGGTTCCACCGATTTTTATCAATTTTCCCCAATTTTTGCAATTTTGCCCCCATTTTTTTACAAAAATTTGATGCGCGAGGAAAAGTGGGGCGCGGAACCTTGAGTGAATTGGGCTACCTCTCAAGGAAATCAGCGTCGCTCTAATAGATCAAAGTCCCAGAAGAGATAATCCCCATGCGCTTGTATGAATTAATCGTATCTTTCCA